>JAUTBT010012700.1:0-23512 GCA_032361225.1 Lepetodrilus schrolli
GCTGGTACTGACAAGACCAAGGATGATAACTGCATTGCCACTCTACAGACCGCATCCTATCAATATCGCGTCAGAAATGTAACTCTAATGTCGAGTAGACATACTTCATGTAAAACTGTAGTTTGGGAAAGGATAGCTTATAATCAACAAAGATGACTAGTTGACTACTACTCGACTATATTAACCCTCTCCCTGCTGGATTAGACAAAGGCACTGCTCTATAGGGCATCTCCGGTTGCCTCCAGCATGGAGAGGGTTAAGAGACTAGGAAAATCTGGTAGTCATTTTATACCTAGTGATTGGTTTGAATTCACTATAGACAATAGAGACGTTTAGTTTTTTCATGTTAAAACTTTTTTGATCATGTGATATTATTCACATGCAGATTCTAACGTTCAGTGTGGGCAAGCCTGTCAAATATCATATGATCAACGAAATAATGTGACATAATAAGCAGGAATTCTCATGTTTGAAGTTAAATTTGTGAAAACTAAATGTCTCTAATAATTACTGCTTGATCTTACTACTTAAACATAAAAACCAACTAACCTTTCCATTTGAAACTTCTGCTAAAGAAATTGCTGATGATATAATGTTCCTTCTTAGTGTGGAGTCACGAATGGTTGGACTGTATTTGATCTCGAAATGTAACCCCCTCTCAATAGCCTACAGATAAGAAAATAGATACAGACATGGATTAGTATGTACATACACATAGTAGACAGGCATGCTTCTACTTCAAATTTGCAATAAGAATTATTACCTTCAATATTTTAGACACAATCCTGATAGTGAGTAATAATAGCCTAGTTTTTGTTTTGGTACGATATTCTTCAAATAGTTACGTAATTGAGATTAAAATGAATTATGTAAAACTAGCATATTGCAACACTTCACATACTTAAAATCAAAATATAGTATTTATCTATTAGGCAAAATCAATTAAAACATTTCTCACAGAGTACTGACTGAACAATATTTGTACAAACCTGTAGCGGTTCCAGATTATTTGAGGACATCTCATCTCTGGGGTACTGAGTGTATTTTCCTTGAAAATTATGTTTGAGACCTATTGTATAACAATAACGATACAAAGAAAACACAACTCACATGGCATGTCTATCAGCCTAGTCAACTCACATGCATCCTACCTACACACGTGTGTTATCAATCCTCAGTTTTTTCCACATTTGTTAAATCGGAGTTCGAGGTCACCCTGTCATCTGAATGTGGGGAGGAAGGGAGGGTCGTACCCCAGTTTGAGATGCCCTCGAATAATCTGGAACCTCTACAGGTTCGTACAATATTTCTTCATCCTTCTCATCTCTGGAGTACTGTATGCATTATACCAGACTACCATAGAGAATACTGAGACAGACAGAGGAGGTCTAATAGGGTGAGGGGACCAGTGATCTAATTTCGGAACCCGCTACAAATGTAAGTCCATTGCGTAGAACACTTTTATCGCAATAATACTTCGGAATATGATTAGCTAAAACTATTGTAGCGATAAAAGTGGTTCATGCCACCAGACTTACATTTGTAGCGGGTTCCGAAAATTTGACATCCAATTAATTGTAGCTACAACTGTTCTGTGCAACAGGCCCCAGGGCATTTCCCCCCGAGTAGAATGGCCTGTCCAAACCAAGCACGTCCTGCTGACTTCACATCAATGTGGTAGTGGCAAAAGAACATGGTAGGTCTGGACCAAATTGCTGCCACACACATCTCCTCAGTAGCAATGCAGAGGAGAAAGCAACTGATGCGGCCATTCCTCGTAAAGAATGACCTTTTAGGTAGGTGGGAGCAGAAATACCCTTCACAGAGTACGCCTCCAGAATAGTTGTGACCAACACGGGAGAGTATCTGTGTGGAAGCTGGTTTTCCCAGACTTCCGGTGCCATAACACACAAACAGCTGATTGTTCATTGTACGGACACTTGCAGTGGCCTTTAAGTAGTCGTTAGCTATTCTGCGAACATCTAGTGAGAGGTTTTCTCACCGACAGTGGCAGGCTGTAATAGAATAGGAGTTTCGATAGGAGCCATGACATGAAAGGCATGAGCAATTTTTATGAATTACTAAGAGGTTAGGATCGGGCGAGATGTTGGGAATATCGCTCACCCATCGACTTAATGTTATTGCAACGAGAACTGCCTTCCACGTCAACAGTTTGAGTGGCAGGGAGGAAGAATATCTGAAGATAGGACCATATAGGGGAGATTCTCTGTGTTACCGGGCATAATCGATCTACTCCCGCAAGAAAACGCTGAACCATTGGATGAAGGCCAATGATTACCCCACTCGATCAGAGTATGGAAAGTAGATATTGCCGTAGAATATCCTCTAATGGTGGAAGCGCCTAGGAATGCATCCATTCTTGTTTGGATGAATTCAGAGAGATCTGGCATCCCTCAATTGACACTAGCATGCATAAAAGGACCATCTATCCTCATACTGAAGCTTTGTCAAATCCTGCCACTGCAGAAAAAAAAAATGGTGGCCGAATGATAACATGTGCTTTTTAAACACAAAGTTAAGTGTTGGAATCTTAAAAAAAATGTAAGGTGATGTATTCCAGCATAAAACATGGTCTCATACTTACAGTAACTGATGCTTCCTTAACCCTCGCCACTGCTCTTTAGGGTATCTCTGGTTGCCTTCAGCATGGAGAGGGTTAAAAGAAGCATTGCACTCCATTTTTGTAGCAATGTATTTTTTTCAAGTCTGATTTCTCGATGACACATGCATGAACAAGTAGAATGCACGTAAAGGATCATGACAGAGTTGAATTGGTCGATAGACAAACCACTTGAGTCATGTTTTCTATTTATAGTTATTGTTATACAATAGGTCTGGTCGCAAACATTATTTTCAAGGAAAATGCAACCAATCATGCACCATGTGTTCTGAATCACTGATCATCTTACCATTTTCACAGAGGGCTTTTTGAAAAAATATGGTACTCTGTCTCTCATATCAACAGCAATGATATCCACATTGAGAACACTGCATGCCAGCTGAAATAATAGGAAGACATTATTTATAGAAACTAAATTAATTTTATTCCAGTAAGAAAACTATGCATGGTCAGGTATCGCATCAGGAATATTAGAAGTTGTTTTTTTAAATGTTGATTAGACATTTGTATATTCCAGTGATTAAGATTGTCTCACATGAAATGCTTTTTCTGAAGTCGGCTCCACTGCCACCAAGTCGTACGCTTGGACTTCCGCGGATCCCTGAAACACAGCCAGTCCATTACCACACAAGTACTTACAAACCTTCCCGCTGGAGTTGACCACAAATGGGCTGAATCCACCACCGAGATTACCATAATTACCCTAATAATTAAAACATGAGAAAATACTAAAATATGTCAAATTATTTTTTTAAATGATTGTGTTCAAAAATTAAGATTTGAAAAACAAAATTCATGTTTGGATTCTTAGGGTCGGAACATTTGTTATTTGGGGCGAATAAATTAGGTGTTCGAACAATTGAAGGGTTCGAATTATAAGGGTAATTATGGTACATCAATTTATTAACATGTTGTAATTACATGATCATACAAGCTATTATTACAACTAAGAATGTAGCAGGACTTACAAGCTTATGAGTCTGTGATGGATCGTCTACTGTGGCCGTTATTCTACTCAACTGATGAAACGACCGGTTCGTTTTCTGTAAAGGAAAGAAAACAAATGTCAGTGACATCTTGAAACATTTCTGTAATACACACAGAGCATAACCAATGTGGTGGCATTAACCACTACCATTGGGCTACAAGGCATCTCTGATTGCCTCCATCACAAAGAAGGTTAACTGGATCTGGCCATAATGTCTTTTTACAGGGAGGTGAGATAGACTCAGATCCCTAGTGTTAGCTGCCCGAGATGATGACACTTTCTTGACTACGATTGCATGCTCATACAATTTTGTTCACAAATCCCCATCTAAAATTTGAGCTTGAGCAATATTGCTTCCATCTGTCAATCAGATGTTGGTTTAGCATAGCACAGCACAGTGGTGGAGCATAGGATTACCAAGTAAAAGATTTCTGTTTAAATTGTGTCTAAGTGTCTGCTGTCATCTATGTGGTGAACAGTTTCATATGCTTGAAAAGAATTGGATACACTATTGGTACCATCTTCAGGTTCTCCTTCCATCATAAACACTGTCACAACCCTAACAGCTACGAAAACTATCTAAAACTTTCTCACCTCCATAAACTTGATGTCTTCATTTCTTAACTTAAATTTCCTTGGAGAAGGAACAACTACCTGACAAAAGAAACCATGAAAATATTAACTATTAAAACAGCCATGTTCATTAATCTGTATTCCTGGTTGGAGATAAATGATTAAATAACAACATCAGGAGGACAATTCAGAGTAAACTACAGCCAGTATGTTCTAATGTACCTGTGAACCTTTTCCTTTGAGATCGGTAAGGATGATATTAAGTCCAGCACACCCATAACCAACTGAAATACAAAAATGTAAGATTACTAGATTGCTATATTGTAGCTATGAAACTAAAATGGACCCCCCCCCCCTTATATTTCCATAAATAAATGGGGGGGAGGGGGAATATTCTAGTGGAGAAAAAGAAAAAAAACTAGGTGCCGAAAAGGATAAAGTAGGGATGAAACATCTGGCACTCATTAAAAGATACCAGTGAATGTATTTTCGCAATGGATGATCTATCATAACCATGATAGCACCGTGCCCCAACATTGTAAATGAATTGAGAGTGAGAAAATGGCTTGTGAAAAGCATGGCAATATGTAAAATTCTTCTGGATTTGAAAGTGGAATTGTAATGTACATGCTTTTGAAAACACAAATGGGATTATGCAGAGAATTAGGAAGGGGTGTAAATAGCTTTATATTGTCAGCATGAATTGTAAAAATATTAACATGGCACACATAGGGCTACGAGTACACAGATGTACTGAATCAGTAGGCCATGTGTATGGCCAGGTAGTGTCATCGCTACTCTAATGTACACACATCAGCCAGATGCCTTCTATACAGTAGTGACACGCAAATGTGCAGATCTAAAACACATGAACTGCTCACCCTCTCTCAACTGTTAAAGTGTCTGTGTGGAGTCGGCGTGAACTGTATTCCACTGAGTGAACGTTTCTCATGAATCCATTGACAGATTTAATCCAGCCGTAAGTATAAACTCACTAGTTGAGAGAAGGTGAGAAGCCCATATGTTTTAGATCTGCGCATTTACGTGTGAATATTGTATAGATGTCTTATGGCCGGTGTGTGTACATTAGCGTAGCAATGACACTACCCAAAATAGGCCTACCCGAATCAGCTGTTCATTTGGGTCCTAGCATTTGTACAACTGTTTTACATACAAACGTAACATTAGCAAGGACACTTATCATTGTGGAAATTAAATGAAACTTTAAAATAACGTTGTACATGTATACATGAATATATGCACAAATAAAGTCTACGTTTTATAGCCTGAGAAAGAATATCGCTAGTGTTGTCACAAACTGGAACACACAAATCTGAAAATGCCGCCATGTTTGTTTGCACCGGAAATAATTTTGACATGTGCTCGATTTCAAATCAAAAAAATTTATTCACAAAAAGTGGACTCTTCTACTGTTAAATAAATATATACACGTATTCAGCTTAAAAGTTAAAAATATATTCGTTATTGGTGTTTAAAAGAACCCTCTCGTGAACGTGAGATTCATTGGTGACGTCATAGAGGCTGTCCCTGATATGGGAACAATCTACAAGGGTGGATACTGATTTTCGCCAGGTTTACTGAGCGACTAACCCCTTTCTCGATTAAACGATCATGTCATCTATGGAAACAACAATGGAAACATGTAGTTCTATAGATGAGAGGCCCGATGAGAAAAGGGTAAGCCAGGTATTCTACGAACAAAATGACCCTAATCGGTTGGACGCCATTTTTAGAATGGTCTGAGCTGTCTTTGCTTGTCAAAATGAAATCGACCGGTTTGTTTGTTTTGTCGATATTTATTTCATATATATATTTTCATATCAGCAAACTTTGTTGTAAATACGAGGAATGAATATTCGTTTTATTCGACTGTGTTGTCTTCTTACAAACCCTCTCTGGTATTTTTGCGGAAGTGAAACTTTCATCAGAGTTGCCTTATTTTCATTGTAGTTAATCATTTGTCAGTTCATAGTTCCTTTGAATTCGAATTCGTAGACTGGTTTAGTTTAAATTGATGTAAATGGCGTAGTCTATCATTTGATTGATCATTTGTCATTATTGGCCATGTAAATATAAAGCCACTACCTTATCAAGCTAAGAATAAAAATAGGTTTCACATTTCAGGGTTTTCCCCGACATGCAAAACCTGTGGATTTGACTCGCCCTTGAAGCAAATAAACCCTAAAATCTAGATTGTAGAGGGCTTAAATGTATAAAATTTGAGTCCAAACCCTACATATCGGCAATCAAAACATCTTTCAATAATTTATCTTGAAATACAACATGATTAATCACCACTTGGCAAAATTTCCATCCGCACCCCTTTTTTTTCTGTAGGTTCAAGACATTTAGCCCTAAACCTGCCCTTCTCGCCTCCTCACCCCACTCCTAAACTTTCAACCCAATTGCTGATATGGTATACATAGCTAAACTATTAGATTGTATTTCCATCGCAGAAAAAGATCAATCTGCCATATGCTTGGAAAATTAATGCGCAGTTTGTTTGTGCAGACATGCTTTCTGTCCAGACAATTTATTGCTTTTGATGCAATTTGTCACTGATATAGTATTGTTTAATCATATCAGATGTATGCATTAAGTATTATCAGCACTTAATTGATCAATATATTGGTATACATGTCTAAAACTTTTACAGATTGTATTTTGGTAGCAAAAAAAAGAACGATCTATCAGCCATGTGCTTTTCGGCGGAAATGCACAATTTGTTTGCGCAGACATACTTTCTGTTTTACAATCTGGACAATTTGTTGCTTTTGAAACAGTTTGTCAGAGATTGTCTATATGAATATGACGGATCTCACAATAATTGTTGAAATAAAACTTTACCATTCAAGGCATTACTATATGACAAGATTTTCTGGGAGGAAAATCATTGAAATAATTTGAAGGGATGTATAAAGGGAAGGGAAGGGAAGGGTTTCCATAGTGCATCTTTATCATAAAGGAAAACGTATTCCAACTGATGAGTTGAGAAATTATTGGTTTTTCCTATATTACAGTAGTAAGTTCACAAATTGTTGCTCTAAGAACTATTGCATTTTAGAATGAAGAATCACAATGTAAATTTCTATCCACACTTTGATACTATCCCCAGGCCCAATGCATTTTCAAATTTACGATAATATTAAAGCTTATTATAATTAATGACCTATTATGCGTCTACATAAAAATAAAAATAATAAAATAAAAATATAACAATATGTTTCACCTGTCAGTACGTAGACAATAGGAATATTTATGATATTGTCATGTGACCAATTGTCATTGTTGTCCAAATACATGTAAATCGCTGTTACATGATAGAACAGCACCCCTCTGTCTACAAACAATGATACTAGACAGAATTGTTATTCGGCGATCTACGAAGTTGTAATTTAGGAACTGGTAAGAATTTCCACACCAATGTGTGAAATTTGAAAGATATGTCTTAAATATTTTATAAGTAATGGTACCAAAGAGGGGTTTGTAACATTATCTGCCAGACTATAAATGTCGAAAAGGATTTCTAACTCGTGCCTACTAGCTTGCTAGCAGTAGAATGGTACATTGGTCAACTGCTCCACTGTGGGAGAGATGGCAATATGATAACAGTATTAACAGTGCTAGACAAATATTTAGCAACCATACTTTGTTCTAAATGTTTTTTGTTTTTTTTACCCTGGTTATCAAATTTTAGCATTTTTAAAGGCAATTTGTCTATTTGGAAAGTTTTTAATTAGTTATCAAATGCATCAAGCTATGAAATCATATACATAATTTAACTATTCATCTCGCTATTACTTCATGTGCATAATTTTAACTACAATTTTGGGCATGTTTTTCGTGCTTCTTCTTCATTTTAAAAACACGTATAGTAAAATAATTAAATGTTTAATCTTAGAAAATATGTGAATGATTCCCGCAGCGATGTTAAACTCCATAATAACTCACTCTTATTTTTTTGTGAACACAAAGCATTATAGGACATTGGTAGGGAATTTGCACATAATACTAACGTCAATGTCATTTCATGATTTAGTAATGTGCTTACCAAGGGGTAAGTGTCATTAATTAGCAGGGGGAAAAAATACATTTCTAGTTTGTAAAAATAAATGAAAAATGCATTTATCTTGGAGAGATAGTTTTATCAGCATAAGTAATAAGTATTATAACTTAATTTGATGACTGACAATTATGTCCATGAGCTGGTCAAAAAAATAGTATGATGTAATATTAGACTTGTGCAAACAGTATTATCCTGACAACATACACTGATCACTGATCAGTGGTTTATCTTGGTATAATAAATAAATAAAATATTATCCACGTCACAGTGACAATGGAGTATTGATGACATTGCTTTTTTTTATTTTATAAACATTATTTACTTTTTTTTAATAATAATATTTAATACTTAATTGTTTGACTGAATTAATTATGATCTCATAACGTAAGATTAATAGGATTGTTTGTTCCATTTTCAATACTACACTTCCCATTTTATTCGTTCTGATTCTGTACCGTAATATTCCTTCATGTGTGATCAAGCACATCAAATATTTTAGTTTTTTCCCCCCGGTCGGGTGGGTATATATGTTTCCAGGTCATGTTATTGTGCAAGGAGAAAAGGGAATTTGTGTTTTGTCAACCAAAGCAATTCTAGCTTTGATTTTTAGCTTATTGTCTGTCACTCTGTGTGTTTGACTGGGTAATGCATGCCTCACTCAACCAAGGTCTATTGTTAATTTCTGATGGTCAGGTTTATCTCTGGTCATATAACTATTTACCTAGACGTGTCATCATCGAGTTTAGATCTTCCACTTTAAAGATATGGCTGTATGTCATGGATAGTGCCCCGTCTGTTTATTGTGTAGACTCATTGTTAGCCACATGACATGTATACATGGTATATTTAGAGAAAGCCAAGTATCCAGCGATTACTGCATCATCACCAGTGGAAGCTGTTTTATCATGCTCAGTCATCACATGTTGTTTAACAATGTTTGAGGAAGTGGACAATCTCTAGCGTTAAGGTTGACCGCACTCTTTTGTGTTTACTCCAACATGTACAAGTCATCGTCGACCATAAAAATAAGCCTTGTATTTATTCAGTGTTACTACTGTACCACTGGTATCGGTGGAGAAAATGCAGTGACCTCATAATGTGCACCCATGTTCCTGTTTTTAAAAGTAGACTGTAGTATATTTAATATATTTATGGGTTGAACTGAAATTGAAGTGGGCCTAATGACTGGTTACTGTTGGCCGATGAAGTGATACACTGTCTCTATTATTATTTGAATAGTTTTTAAAACCACACCGACTCATGATGCTATCCAACCCGTGCAAGTTTAAATTCACAAAAGCATCTCTGGGCCCAAGCCTGGAGAACCTAAAGCAAATATTTGCAGGAGTCAAGTTGGAGACACTAATTCCGTGTTGTCGGTTACTCCCACAGGCAGAGAGTGCAGCAGTGGTAAAGAGTTCCACCAAGATGACGCCAGAGCCTTCAGAGAAGTTCCTCAAAGAGAAGGATTTGTGTACTACTCAATTTGAAAAGTGGACAGAATATGAACAAATAGCATTTGTGGAACATTTATTGTCCCGGATGTGCCACTATCAGCATGGACAGATTAACGCATATCTTAGGCCAATGTTACAGAGGGATTTTATTACAGCACTACCAGGTAAGTTATTTGAAGGATGTATTCTAGCAATATTATAAATCTATCTGCCTGTTAATGCAAATTCATTAAATGCTTTTTGAAATAAGTTATTTCTGCGACCAGTTCTCTGGATGTTATGAATAAATTTCGTGTAAAAACTGGTCAATTGCTTAGGAAATTACATCTGTAGTCGGGGTACTAGTAATACTACCGATAGATTTTAGGTAATTGACATTTTTATATCATTGTTCCTGTTTTTATGGCTGGAATTTGTTTGGGTTGTTGTACAGTAAGTCTTACAGTTATTTCGCATCTACTGATCCATTTGTCCACTTGAGTATCTATTTCCTGATTGGTGAACTCCCACATGCTGTAAATGAATGAAGCCTTGCAATGTAACACATAGAGAATAACCCACGAGTGAAATTAATGTTCACAGTTCTGAGCTTCAGCAAGGAACTTTGAACATTAATTTCACAGTGACATATCTTCCATAATCACTCGTATCGAATGGGTTATTCTAATTATTCAATATCATCTTTACAATGGTATGTGATAAAAACATACTGCATCACACAATGATTTTGCGTTAATGAAATAGATTCGTTGAAGTGTGGGAACTAGGGTGAAAGTAGTCCTGGTTTCAACCAATCAGCTTTGAGAAACACAAAAAGATGTAATCAACACTGTTGATTATGGAATCGTTATTACACAGTAGATATCCACCACATACCGTAATTACCCTAATAATTAGAACCCTCTAATAGTATGAACACATATAAATTAATTGCCGATTATTTTTTTCCCAACCCTAAAAATACGAACATGACCAATATTTTTTAATTGGAATTTTCTAATTATTCAAACAGACTCATTCTTTACAAAACAACTTCATTTATTTACCATTTCATTTACCACCATATTTTGTACTTTAATTTAGTTATCCCTAATTATTTGAATCATTTACATTTGTTCTTTTCTCCTGTTCTAATTATAAGGGTAGTTACGGTATATTGAACAATAGCCTTTTATCTAAAAGTAAAACATAGTTACCATGGTTACATGATACTTTGATAGTGTCATATTTCTGACTAAGGTATCCAGAGTTACTAGTACTGCAATATTTTCCATGGTGCATTTATTGATCCATCAAATAAGATTTCCATGTTAATCTCCAGCACTGACTTTGTTACATTCATGTATTCATCGGTGTTGTACTTCACTGCAGCCAAAGGATTAGACCACGTTGCAGAGAGCATTCTAGGATACCTGGACGCACCATCGCTGTGTTCTGCGGAACTTGTATGTAAGGAGTGGTACCGCGTCATCTCCGAGGGTAACCTGTGGAAGAAGTTGATCGAGAGAAAAGTGCTAACAGACAGTCTGTGGAAGGGACTTGCAGACAGGAGGGGATGGTATGTCATCCAGATTGCTGCTCTCATTTATTTTTTTCCCTTTTTGTACATGATCTTTTGTCAAAATGTCCAGAAAATGTTCTCAAATTATTTGAACATGATTTTGAATAGTACAATAATGAAATATCTATAGTCAAATTTTTCTGTAATGAGTACATGTTTTGCTTACATCCGATCTGCTCCATGCCCATGATGTCGTGGGAGTTGGATGGTTAATTATGTAAGTAGGTTCACCAACAACCAGGATACATTTCTGTTGTAGGGTCCAATTTTTATTCAAACCCAAGCCAGGCGAATCTCCCAAAGATCACAAGTTTTACAGAGGACTCTACCCACAAATAATTCAAGATATAGATGTAAGTAATATGTTTGTTATTTGAAATGTTTGACTTTCCAGATTGAGGGCTTATTTGGAACATGTGGTTAATTGGGTTGGTTTATGCAGGATACACACAATGTATGCAATTATCTCCCCTTTTTCAACTGACACTGCCATAGCAGACTTCTTTCCCTGATATAGTCACCATTTAAAAATACATGGGAAATTTTTTTTAATATGCTTTCACTTTCAATTCTAAAAGCAATTTACATTGGCGGATATCTGTTGGTACGAGAGACTTGTGTATTTTCAGAGGATAGAGAGCAACTGGCGGACAGGCCGACATACGCTACAGAGGATTCACTGCCGGAGTGAGACCAGCAAAGGAGTTTACTGTCTCCAGTACGACGACAACAAGATTATCAGTGGCTTGAGAGACAACACAATCAAGGTATATGTACGTGTATTGCTTGCTACTTCTTTTTGTAATTGCCCGTGAAAGTCATTCCATATGGAAGAAAGCTCCTTACAGTGTTAGGCAATTATTCACTTCCTTGCTCACCAGTGGAAAGCATGTTTCTTCGAGATAAATATAATTACATAATTAATTTGTTACTTGCAAATTCTAATCTATTGAGTATCCTAATACGGTTTTGATCATCTGGGATTCGTTTCACAAAATAGTTGTGCTGTAGTCCAGTCCTACATCCAAGGACACACACACCATGCTTTTACTGTAGCAGGAAATGATGTAAACATTGATTTAGGCCCAAACTACTGATACAACGCTGTTCTGTTAACTGAGAATAAGCTAAATCTGTATATTGGCTAGCGATGGTATCTGGTGCTTTGCGTGGAATGTCATGTCCTGCAAGACAAATGCAGGTTTGGTAAATGTGATAATGACATAGATGCATGCTTTTTTTGAGATGGCACAGTTATTGCCCTTGCTTTCCAAACAGCATCCATGGAATGTTATTTCATCGGGTGTAAATAATGAACTTCACAGGTAAACATCTGCGGAAAAAAACCACATTTTCCTGTTCTCTTCAAATAAAAGAAAATGTGACTATAAATGTTATTCTAGCTACTCTAATTACTGACCATACAGTAGTGGTCTCCCTTCCTTTAAGAACTAGTACAGGGTTTGCTGTGTGTTGTAGATGTGGGACCGCAACACTCTGGAGTGTGTGCAGGTGTTGACAGGACACACGGGCTCTGTGCTGTGCCTTCAGTATGACGAGAACATCATTATCTCTGGGTCCTCCGACTCCACTGTCAGGTGTGTGAGATCGTCCAACACTCACGTGTACTGTAAAATATGACACATTCATGTGTACCGTAAAATATGACACACTCATGTGTACATAGAGGATTTCAAATGAGTGGTCAAATAATACTAAATACTCAGTTGGCAACACTGATATTATTCGAGGCTCTGCTGAGAATAATGTCATGTTTGCCAACGAGTTTAATAAATTCAGTAATGTGTGAACACAAATGTGAGATTCTATTGATCTAAATATTGATTTTTCAGTCACATACACTATAATAGACAAATGTCTTGGGAACTGGGTTAAAGCACACAAAGAAAATATAGTTCCAAGTAAATGCGTTTGCATATTTACTTGAAGAAATATTAAAACTTTACATTTGACAATTAAGTCCCAAGAAGAAGCTCTAAAAGAGGTCCAAAAGACTTTGATATCGCGTATGAATACATTTATATATATCCATTGCACTAGTGAAAATATTTATCTTTATAGCATTTGTTTATTGCACTCCCAGGTTCTATGTTATGTGATAAAGTTAAATATGACGCACTCGATGTGTACAGTAAAATATGACACAAAACCAGTGATAAAAATTAAACCAGTTCTAGTTTTGTATTGAGGATCATTTTGACACCATTATTTTCAAGGCTGGCCTGGAGATTAAGAAACTTTTTGAGTACGATATGCTCAAACTCAAATTTTATTTGGGGATTTGTTGAACAAAACCTTGAGATGAGCATGAGTTTGTAGTCAAACAAGTTTCACTACCTCGGGACCAGGGCGAACCCTGGTTTATGTCTACTGTTCTTCAACTTGTTGATATACTTGAGTTCTTCCAAAAATTACCATGAGATATTTTTGCAACTTGGATTTTTTTGTTATATTTGTTAGGGAATTAATTGGTGGCTATAGCAACAAGGTTATTTCCCTTTGTACAGAGCTAACTAATCAAAACATGAAATGATTTCTTTATATTTATAATGTTAGTACTAGTGGTGTGACTTGTAGAGATTGTGTGACTGTACAGACAATGTAGCTGCAATGCTTGTGTTCACAGAGTGTGGGACGTGAAGACTGGTGAGATGTTGAACACTCTGATACACCACTGTGAGGCAGTCTTACATCTCAGGTTCAATGACGGTATTATGGTAACTTGCTCAAAGGTAAGCACGGTTGAGTAACTATTTTGGGTATTTCATGCTTGCTCAAATTTTGCATGGGAATTTTGTGTACGAAACTGAGTTGATGATAAAATCGTACTTGGAGGTTTTGTAACCCTCGATCCCATGAAGGATTTAAATTGGAATATATCTTAGTTGGGCTTGATATGGGACCCTGTTTGAGAGAAATGTAACATCAAGACCAGAATATCATCAGGAATATAGTCGTCACTTATGGGCGATATATTCCTGCTGGGTTATCTTAATTGAATCAATCAGGAATTTAGATCCTTTAAACTAAGAAACCTGATGAAGATGTGGTATCCTAATCGTCCAACACACATGTATAAGGCTGTCAATGCTGTGTTGCTAGGACCGATCCATCGCAGTGTGGGACATGCAGTCTCCAACAGAGATCAACTTGAGGCGTGTTCTGGTCGGGCATCGGGCAGCTGTCAATGTGGTGGACTTTGACGAGAAATACATTGTCTCTGCATCTGGAGATAGAACCATAAAGGTGTGTATCTGGCGGGTCCTTATTTTACATCTGGAGGACTCGTACACAAGATGACATTACTTCCAATATATGTTACAGTTCCTTTACTTGCAAGGTTGCATGTTGTCCTAAAAACTTCTGTAGATACCCTATATGAAAAATTGTCTTGTGTACTGCTAGTTTTTATGACGACACGTCTTCTCTGATGTTGTACTGTCCACAAAGTAACTCAACACAATTTGTCAAGGCGTATCCCAGTGATGGCTGTTTAATGATACGATTTACTGAAACACTTTGAAACAAACAAGATATAAGTAAAAACGGTCTAAGGGAAACAACTCCTGTCGCCTTATGCCAACAGTAGATAGTCATAACATGGATTATCTCCCTTAGATTCCTGAACACGCTAGCATGGCCCGTTTTCATATATAACACCTTGTATATCTAAAATAGCGCTATCAGTGTTAACACACTTTAACATAGACCTATTATCAACTTAATCATACAATACAATTACTCTCACATAAACAGTAAATGAATATCGGTGTTGAGCATTCATCACAAACGCAATGCACTTTCAAGTAAATTTGCTACATCACTCGCAAGTCCTTGAAAAACCAATAATAATATTGTAACAACAAGACAAACGATTTCCACATTGAAGCTCAATTTCAAACTTACCAAATTAGTATTGTCGTCATTTTATCAGTACAGTGTATGGTCTAAAGCGTCGAACCAAGGCGCATCAACCCCAAAGTTTCGTCACAACATTCGAGCATGGTCGACCTCGTTTTGATGTCAACAGTGACGTCACATTGCGGGAAATTTGAATCTTACAGATATATTGGAATTTGATACTGGTACAGCTATTTAATTAATACCTTTTCAGGTTTGGAACACCTCAACCTGTGAATTTGTCCGGACCCTGAACGGTCACAAAAGAGGAATCGCGTGTCTTCAGTACCGCGACCGGCTTGTTGTCAGTGGCAGCTCTGACAACACAATACGGTGCGCACAATGCTACTCACGCAACATTACATGCACAACATTACACGCAAAACACTACACGGAACTCAGTAGATATAGGCTATGTGTTGTCTCTGATATAAAATGCTAATTCAAGCCGAAACCAATTTAATTGCCAGTCTTTGATGGTTGTGTAGTGATTTTAGCCACTGAGAAAGTAATATTTGTAATTGTGATACATGTGACATCAAATAATAACAAATATAATAATAATAATAATAAAAAAATATATATTTTATTATATTAGTATATTATGATTATTATGTGACATTATCTCAACTTGTAATGACAGCAGCTAAGAAGTAACACTGAGTGTTCTCCGCCATACATTTCTGTATGCTGTGTGTCTGCAGGCTGTGGGACATCGAGTGTGGCGCGTGTCTCCGTGTGTTGGAAGGACACGAGGAACTGGTCAGGTGCATCCGCTTTGACGGCAAGAGGATCGTCAGTGGCGCCTATGATGGGTATGTAGACAGGACTGCAAGAATGTACATTAACACCACAATATCCAGGGACTTGAACTTGCCCTGTTTTCCTACAATAATGGATACAGATTTACCATGTTTGATATAGATTAACCAAGTTTTGAGCTGTATTTAGGAAAACAGAATGTTTTTATTTCAGGAAAATCAAGGTTTGGGACCTCCAGGCTGCATTAGACCCCCGAGCCCCAGCTGGAACTCTCTGTCTCAGGACTCTGGTGGTTAGTACTGGAGTCAAATAGCCACATACAATGCAGAGTGATAGTTTGTACAGGCCCCCCCCCCCCCCCTGGTGTCCAAAACTTGTAATGCTATTGTAATTGTAACTCTTAATTGTAAGGACCCGCTATAATTGCAAGTGCCTTTAGCAATAAAAGTGTTTTGTCATGGGGGGGGGGGGGGGGGGGGTGGACAAAATATTAAAAGTGATTCGGATTTGTCGTGCATGGGTGAAAGGTTCCTGCTGCGATTTTTAAGCAACAAATTTCTCTCTCACTATTTAATCAGATCGGTGACTATATGACTGGTATCGTTGAATTGCTACAGCTCATTGTTGTATTTTCAGGAACATTCAGGTCGCGTGTTCCGGTTGCAGTTCGATGAATTCCAGATCGTGAGCAGTTCTCACGACGACACCATTCTGATCTGGGACTTTTTAAACGTGCCTGTTCCCGAAGGCAATCGCTCGCCACAGAGGACATACACATACGTATCAAAATGATGACGACACGCGACTGTGCTAACAATAGTGTTTACTTACCCTATGCTCTCCACTTGAACGTGAACGCAGACACCTTGCCACGGCAAGACGGCGATGTTTCCAAGACTGATGATCCTTCCAGTGGGTAGTCTTTCACCATACGTTTCGTGTGTCGTGGGCAGCTCTCCGCACCGTTGTCATTGTATATTCAAAATAGTACATTACATTTCTACATTGAAGATTTGACGGTTTGATCTATTACACCACATGCAAACCAGTGTCCCGTGCATCTTGGCCATCTTCTAGAAGCAGAAGACGGGCACTCGATTCCGGAAGAGTCTTCCGTTTTCAGAAGTGTCAAATTGCACAGGTCTCTTTGAGTGGGTGGACATGAAGCATGCCAGGAGAGGAAAGAATGACGGAAGACATCTGTGATTGTTAACTGAACTATCTCCCGTTCGTCTCAATTGATTTGAATGACTGGGTTCGTGTGTCGGAATGGTCCTTTTGTATCCTGCGGTCATCGAGTGCCAGACTCTTCCCTATCTAGCTTTCATATCTCTGAAAGCTGTCGTTGTCCATCGGGATGCTTTGTGAACATGCAGTACACAACCTCACCCTGAAGCCAATGAACGATATGGACTCTGCTAAGTGCTATGATAAGCATTGACACCACTGGGTGTATCCTATCTGGCATGACCAGTGCTAGCTGTTTTATACATTAGGGTTTGTATTGATGTCCATGGTGTCAACTGGACAATTGTGTTGCTGTCAACAGCATGTATTCATATTTGTTTATATACCAAGTTCTCCGTTCTCTGACTGAGTGAATGTTGTGGTTTGGACATGGGATACTGTACCAAGTAGATTTCTTCTGTTATTGCCATCATCTGTAGATTTCCTCATCTTGTACACTTGAATGCCTTTAGTTGTGTGCATGCGTGTTTGGTCATGGTTCATTAGGTATGTAGCATTATCTTTAGCTCAGCCAGTACTCTACTGTGCTGGCATATACTGTAGTGGTGACAGTACCATTCGGCCAATCGGAATACAGCTAAACTTGGGCGTGGTGAAATGTCTGTCAAGTATTATCTCAGCAATGGAAGCGTAACACAGGGGGCTGTATTCGGGTATAAATGATATGGTGAGACCATGTGCATGGAAGAAATGTCAACAGGAATATCCTGTAGTCTGTATGCTTGACATGTGGCGAAGATTGACAGACATTTCAAGAGCGATCAGTATTGCTATTGGTCAATCGTAAACAGAATCAAATATTGCATGCTTAATTTGAGTGATTACTTTTTATTTTCTTTAATTAAATTTAGACTACCAGACAGTGGAATGAAATTTTGCTAACTAAATCTCCACATTTCTAGAATGACAAATGTTGATAGATATTTTTCAAAGGGTGTAAAATTTTTGTCTGTTTAATAGAACCATGATCGAACTGTTCAAATTTGTTGTGACGGTCAGATGAGAACATTGATCAAGATATCGTTTTTATCCATCTGGTCGAGCACACACTCTGTTTTGAGTTCTGGTTATTGTTCGACTTTGTTAGTCGTCTTTCTCTTGCCCCTAACATTCACAGATGTGACCTACTAAAATGTACTCCACCAAGATAAGAGTTGACATTTTGAATGCTGTTATTTAATACATGTCCGAGTCATAAATTATGAAGAATACAATAGTCGCGTTTTGAATGATTGCCTTGAACCTTGCCAAATGACAGCTGGAAATCATCTATGCAATGTGACTGGATGATGTATACAGCGTGCGAGGGCAGGACATCATACACAGCACATCATTCTCATCACGATTCATCATAGTGAGTTCTCGCATGCACGACGAAGTCCAAACTACACCATCGGATCCACAATTGTAACTAGTATTGTATATATTTACTTGAATTGTACATAGAATTGTCATACAGATAGAATACCGGTAGTGCATATTTATTTACGCAAATTTGCATTGCATTCAGAGTGTCAGTTTTGAGTTTGGCAAGGTTCAATTCCTGGGGAATACTGATGTAACTTACATTCTCTCCGAGAACGACTGGGAACTGCCATGCCTCCACTAATATATGTCTTCAGTTTAATCATGACAATAAAATTGATTTCCATTATTATGTCCACACATAAGTCAAGAAGGCGCCATCATTAACAACGTTGTAAATCAAAGTTGGGTTAGATGTGCCTCCGTGACCTAGATAACTGACTTTTTTGCTTATTTTATTAACTGACCATCAAGTAGCACTTCTATCAGACAGCGTCATTTATATAAATGGACTTTAGCAAGCATGGCATGGCAGTATACACATCTACTTTCTATGATATCTAGGCTTGTGATCATATAAACAAGTGTACCACATATTCTTCTGCTTTGTACACATATTGTATGCCTAACATCTGCATTTCTGTGTCCAACCTACTTGGAATGCAGGAAATGAAAGCATGAATACCCACATTCATTAATCCTTTTATCATTCTTTTAATGTTATTTATGCCTGAAATCTACCTGGTGTACTGACAGCTGACTGCAATGGTGTGGAGACGCCGCAGTCTAAATCTGAAGTAGTGCAAGATTCAAGGCTGAGCTAGTCTATGGAAATGCAGCACAACAAAATACCATAGAGAAACTCGATGAAATAAATTTCACTGTAACAGTTCAGTCTAGTAGAATTCGAGCAATATCAAAGTGTTGGTATATTTTATCATGCAACATAAACATTATTTAACCACAAATGGAACTCTTTAATATTCACTGGTTTGCTATTAGGATAAGATACCATGTCAATGTAAAAAAAAAAAGGGGGTTTGATGGAAGTTTTTCATGTTTGATGGTCCATGAATTGCCAAGCATTCTGTGAAACCATTGCTAGCCAATGTCTTGTTAGATTTTGTTGTAAAGTCAGTTAAATATTTGTCTTGTCCTCTTGGACAAAAAGAAGTTTCAGGTATTCAGAATGTCCTGTTCCAATTGAATAAATACATTACTCGGTATATTTTTGATTTTGTTCTTCCACATCCGTATTGATATTGTATTTGAATCCATTCATAGGGACCATGCATTTTGTAAATTATTGAACTATTTAAAAATAGCTTTGCTTTAATCATAACTACCCTGGAGCAATAAAAATGAATTGCTTTTAAGTGAATGAATTTCTATATTTATTGCACAGAATGTTTTGCAAGGTGGTTGTACATATGCTAAAAATGAATTAATGGAAGCAGCCAGCCTTATAAATCATGGGTATGTTTTGTGCATTTCTTGTTATGAATGAAAACTGCAAACACATTGCTTAGCTTGATCCTACATTTCTATGACAACTCTACCACTGCCCTGATAGTAATATCCTTTCTTAGAAACTATGGAACTGTGATATCTGGAGTCGTTTGGTTCATGTAGATATTATTTGCAGTATTAAATGGAAACTAAATATATTTGCGTGTCCATCTTTGATCCTTATGGAATCCAGAATACTAGACAGGTGCAGTATCACTGTCGACTGACTTGGAAATAGTTGTTTCATAACATTATATTAGGATGTCTTAACTTTCACTCTGGGGCACAGGTACAAAATATCCCTGTAACTTTCCAAATAGTAAGAAATACCAATCTTATCTTTCCCTCTTAGTTGTAACACAACTGAGTGTTAGAGGCATACTGGTTTGTTTACATATTTCATGGTCAAACGTGTATTTACATGAAAGTATGTATATTTGATGTGTCTACACAAGTATATTGGGCAACCAGCTACATTTTCCGCATATCCCACTGGTTTTCAATATTTTATTATTATTTTTTAATATGTAGGTTTATTGGTACCAGTATTTGTAGCGCAGTGGTAGAACGTTGGACTTCGGAGCCTAAGGTTCCAGGTTCAAAATGACAACTTAATCTGTAATTGTATGCCTTTAAGCATTTATTATTGAAATGTTTTGCATTATCGCTGTCAAGTTCAATATGAAATTACAGCCTCAAGTTTTCATCTCTTATTGTCCACACATCTGCACATTTATCTTTATCTGACGAATATGCTGTAGATGCAGCACGAGTGACTTCTGTCCGCTGTTCCCCTGCTATCACAATGCTGTAACTTGAGACAGACTTCTGTCCGTAAAGAACCGGTGCTTTTGGAGCCGGGGGTTGTCGTCCTTTTTCTTGAAGAACGACGTAATTGAAGCAATTCCTGTGGTCTTCTCATCCTCATCATCGTCCTCCCTGAAAAACAACACAAAATTCTGATAACTTTGTCCAGGCCCTGAGGTTACGAAACCTTTTTGAGTATGAATTTGTGTTCAACTCGAATTTTTCTTTAGTCGATCATGTTCAAGACAGCTATGTTCTGCGAATATTGCTAATATGAAGCAAACATTGTTTCCATTGTAAATATTACATGTTCAGGTATAAATGTGCAAAATAATATCATTTTTAAGTATAAGTATAAGTGAGATACGATCAATGTAATTAAAAAGTTGCATTTTCTTCATTTCTTTGCTCTTTGTGAACCGTTGCACGAGTTGAACTTCGCCACCCAGAAAGATTAAATTTTGGTCATAAAGCAAGGATTGGTCGGCTCGGAATCAGAATGCTGCGACTTAGAGTGGGTATCTATGTTCTATCTGCCGCATTATATTCCAAGTGAGTTAGCACTATAAAAACTGGTGAAAATAAAGACTAGTACAAGCAGTACATATGCATGCAAGTCATGATGTGAGTGAAAAAAATCTTGAAAGTGGCTTTAAACCCCAAAACCAACAAAACCAGCATGCTCAAAAGCGCACAAAATAATACATAAAAGAGTTACAATGCAAAGTTGTATCCCTGTCTAGCGAGCAGTTAGCTGTGAACACACGGTCTAGACAGAATTGTAGAGATAAGAAATTACATATAGGCTTTTCTGAACAGAAATGGGATACAGAAATTCATAATAAATTGCATCATTTTCAGCCCATCATTGCTTTTACACCAATGTCAGGGGTATATTGTCATCAAGACGAAACCACATTGGTAATTCTTTTTTCACTCATTCATACATTCTAAAAGGCGAGGAAAAACCTTGGTGCGTTCCAAGGTGTGAAGCACTGAGGCTATTATCTGACCCTGGCAACGATAAGAGACCAGGCTCCTAGGGTATTAACCGTTTTAAATCAAAGCTTCAAAATTAAGTTCTTTAATGAGAAAAATTGTGACAAATGTGTGCAGACCCGGGCTTATTTTCCGGTGAAATCACAATTCCAATGCAAGTCTGAGGACCACAGAAGAGGACAGTTTTAATAGAAAACAATGATGATTACAACATACTTGGTTTACCGACTAACTCACCAGGCCACAGGGACACATTCTTTCTCTATAATCAGAGAGGCTGTAGACCAACTAAATCTTACAAAGTCAGGGAAGCCAAATACTGGGTCCAGGTTTTCTGCCAAAAATTTCTTGGTTCCAGGGTCTATAAAAATATCAAATAAAATAAAGATCACATAGGATCTACCTATATTACTGTAAATCATAAAATGTTAGTGTCATTAAACTGACCGGTGGATTATCGACCTATTAGCGTCGTAAAATATTAATGAATGATTTCTACATATATGTTTATCTTAAATGGCCAATATAGTTTATCACATTCTTGTTTTTTACACTCGAAAACATTTCTTTTACAAAATACGAAAACAACAACTTAAATTGCCTATCATGGACACAAACTACTGAAATTACCCTAATAATTCGAATAGGATACAATAATTTAATTTATAGCTGTTTTCATATAATTAGGGAAAACCAAATTAAAGTACAAAATATGGTTGTAAATGAAATGGTAAATAAAAGATTGTAATAGTAAATAAAGGATTGTAATTGTTTTGAAATTTCGTTATTGTGTTCGAATAATTAGAAAATAACAATTTTAAATAATTGGTCATTTTCGTATTGTGAGGGTGGGAAAAACAATATTTTCGGTAATTAATTTAGGCATTCTAACTATTAGAGGATTCAAATTATTAGGGTAATTACGGTATTCTGGTACTGCTCCTCTCCCGACTCACCAGCTGGATATCCTGACCCATACTCCAGCCCCTCCTTGTCCAGCCCCTCCCTGAACTGCCATGCCTTCACTGCCTGGTCCCGCGCAACCTACAACATCAACACTTCAGTGAAACCCACGCTCTGAAATGAAGGAGTCCATTCTCGGTCGAGTAAAGATCATTTAACACAGAACGCCGACTTGAAATATGATGACATTGGTCGAGGTGTAAATTAAGGCTTACATCATGACAATTAAAGATTAAAACCATGCTATATACACAGAAACATGCCTGAACGAGCATGAACCTTTGTCAAATGCCAGTCCAACAGCTATAATTGTACAGAGAGCTGTAGTGAATTTTGATGCTCATCAAATATTTACAACTTCAAAAAAGTGGAATGCAACAAACATGAAATTACAAAATGCCATACCTTGGCACATATACTTGCTCCACTGACAATGGGATACGTAGCATCGGCTTTCTTTGCCACGGTGATGTCAATGTTGGGAAATATCTCCTTCAGCTTGGCTTGATATTTACCTGGGTCTCCCACTGTGTCTACATACACCTGAAATACACAAACAGTTATAGGTGTCTACATTATACATACACCTGCAATACACACACTGCTATAGGTGTGTGTGTGTGTGTGTGTGTGTGTGTGTGTGTGTGTGTGTGTGTGTGTGTGTGTGTGTGTGTGTGTTTTAAGACAATAT
>JAUTBT010012711.1:0-14075 GCA_032361225.1 Lepetodrilus schrolli
AAAATGGTGCTCACGGTCCTTGAAAAGTGCTTAAATAGTGCTTGAATTTGATTGTCCAAAAAGAGTGGGAACCCTGACCTAACTGATAGTACACCTAGACATCATACACCTAACTGATAGTACACCTAGACATCCTAGACACCATACACCTAACTGATAGTACACCTAGACATCATACACCTAACTGATAGTACACCTAGACATCATACACCACTAATAACAGGACCTTCAATAGTGACTATTTGTAATTTTTGTAGTGACTGTAATATTGACAATTAGTGACTTTATTAGTGAATATTGCTGATGTCAATAGTGACTCCAATGGTGACTTTAATAGTGACTAATGGTGACTTTAATAGTGACTAATGGTGATTTTAATGGTGACTAATGGTGACTAATAGTGACTAATGGACACTTTAATAGTGACTAATGGTTACTAATAGTGACTAATGGTCACTTTAATAGTGACTGATGGTGACTAATGGTGACTGTTCGTACTGTAGGGGTGCCGAGTGTGCCAGAGATCACGTCGGGGATGACCGGTGTGGAGGCCAACAAGTACACACTGGTGTGGAAGAAACCCCTGTCTGGAGGACGGCCGCTCACAGGATACAACATCAAGTACTTCCAGGTCAGCACCCGACCTCCCTGTCCACGTCCTCGTGTGTAGCAGGACGTCCTCGTGTGTAGCAGGACGTCCTGGTGTGTAGCTGGACGTGCAGTCAAATCCATGGAGAGGCAGGTGGTAGTGTAATGGTAGAATGTCCTGGGTTCAAATCGATGTCTGCAAAAAGTTACCTTTCTGACGCAATATTGATAGGATGCGCTGTCTGTACCGTGGCAATGCAGTTTTCATCCTTGGTCTGTCGGTACCAGCCGGTTTACTGGAATATTTAGGGTTGTTGTGGGTTTCCTCCTGCCATAAACTATCAAGTGAAAGAATCTTGAAAGCAGCTTTAAACTCAATTTAACAAAATTAAAATACATAAAACCAGGACTTGAGTGAAGTCCATCGATGTCCTTCTAGTTTGGAGGACATGTAGTTAATCCCACTGCTACATGTTTGAGGACATGTATGACAAACTCTCACGTCCTCACTTGATTCTGAAACCCTCAAACATGTTAGAGAATATGCAGTGAACCCAAAACACATCCTCGGGTGTTTTATTAGGACATTCCCGCTGTGACGTAGAACAATAATTGACTGGCTCTGTCTCCAGGTTGAGGCAGAGATGGTGGACGGCTCGCTGAAGACGGTAAAGGTGATTGGAGAGGCCGTCAGCAAGGCCGTGAAGAAGGGTCAGACGACCTTCACCTTGAGCGGACTGCAGCCCGACTCCCATTACGAGCTTTCCATCTCGGCCATCAACTCCATCGGCAAGTCGAAGCCTGACACGATCATACTGAAGACAGCCCCCGGTTCTGGTGAGTCTCCATCTGTTTGTTCGCCGGCATTTCTCGTCGGTTTTTGTCTCGGTGGAAATTCAGAATATTTGTTGTAGGACTTTTATTATGGTTTGGTATCTGATGTTTCTAAAAATCCCATACCCAGATTTGTTTTTGTTTTTAAAATACAACTGGTTTCAAGGAGTGCCAGTTGAGACAGTTAGTAGGTTTGTTTTTGACAAGAACATATAACAATCTTTGTAGTCCATTATGACTACCCAACAACAATGCAGATGTCAATTTAAAACCATTTAAAATCTTCTTCTTATTTGAATTTAAAACAGCAGCTCTTCATAATCATATTTCGAGATCGAACAAATCACTTAAAAAGTTTACATCTTGCCCCGTAAACACATCATTTTGACATGGTTTCGCCTAGGATGTCAGTTCAGAGGTCATTAGAGGGATTCACAGTGTAGGTGGTTTTAGGGGCGGGTGGTAGCGCAGTGGTAGAACGTTGGTTCCAGGTTCAAATCCCGCCCCGGGGGCCCGGCATCAATGTTCGCGAAAGTTACCTTCCTGACGCGATATTGATAGGATGCGATGTCTGTAGAGTGGCAATGCAGTTATCATCCTTGGTCTTGTCAGTACCAGCCGATGCTCGCAGGTTTACTGCAACATTCAGCGGTACGGATGTTGGGGCTTTCCTCCTGCCATAAACTGACAAGTCGTTATATAAGGGAAAGAATCTTGAAAGCGACTCTAAACCCCAATTCACAAAAAATATAAAGATGTTCTTACAATACTTGCTTGATATTCTCTGCATAGGCACAAAAAAAACCAAAAAAACCACATTCCGATCTCAACAGTTTAAATTAAATATTTAATCGTTTGTTCTCGTTATTTATCCAATGCTGTGTTTCTGAGTACTTTAGCATTGTAGTAGCGTCAGCGAGCAAGGTAAGTTGTGTCCCTACCGTTTTCCTAATGAATGACCTTTCACTTTCAGCACCTGTTCTTGGCGATAGTAAGATCTTCATAAAACAAATAACTCTTCATCTCAGTTTCACCCCTCCCCTTTCATCACCATTACAACACCATTGGGTTCCACTCCACAAAGCTATCGTAATCTTCAGCGTCTCTTCCCTCCGGCGAGCTCCATCTGCATTCTCGTCTACAATGATTAACCCTCTCGATGCTGGAGGCAACGAGAGATGCCCTAAAGAGCGTAATCCAGCAGGGAGAGGGTTAACGAACGTAACCTCGAACCCGAATTTATTGTCTGGTTACCTCGTGAATTCGGACTGTAAGCAACAACTTGGGGGCGAGGACATCTGGATTACTTTAGCTCTGTGGACTGGCAACATACTTCATATCAAGACAGATTCCAAAGCGTTTGAATTTGAAACTACCATAAAATCCACAAGATTTGTGAACGATTATCTGACTAGTCTACTTCAGGTCGATGGGCAGGAGATGCCTTGCAATATAGACATAGTACAATTCATTAAACCCATTATTTATTTCTTGTATGATATCCTAGACTACAGTTATCAAGGTGTTGAAAATATGGCAAAAATCGTAATGTAGGTTGTAGGAAATTTATCTAAACTGAAAGGCTGAAAGGTTAGCAAAGCTAAGGAAATTAGGAAGCAGAAATCGAACAGATGGTATCCGAAATATGTGAAAAGGGGTTAATTTGTCTGCAAAGAATTGTTTAGCATTTGAAAGTAGAAACAACATTTATTGTCACGGAAGAGACTCGTAGATATTTGTCCACTGCCTCCTGGTGTGGTAGTGGGGGTGGGGCCGGTGTGTGGGGTCCAGCTCCCCCGTACATCAACAACCCCCTCCCCTCATCTCCCTATCCCCATTTCATGTAGGTGCCATGTGAAAATTGGACATTGTATTCAAACTTATAGTGTCCAAGCTTTTACGTGAGAAATGAATTTAAGTCGATTTGAGGGGCCCATAACATTTGAGTTCAAGGTCATTAGTATGTTGTTTTTATGCCATCATTGTTAGTGTGATGTCCTGTGGAGCAATTTAAACCTATTCAGGATTAGGACGGTGAAGATGGTTCCGCAATTGTGGTAATAATTACTAATTAGGGTGATTTCACAAGGAAAATCTTTGAGACACATTTCATATATCCAGACGATGGATTTTGATCAAATTTTTAAGTTTGGTTCGCGGAGAGAAGCGGTAAATACCACTTGATGAAAGTGACCTTGATATGTTTAAGTTCAAGGTCATTCATTTTATAAGTCTGCGACTGTTTTTAGCTCGTGAATGTTTGTAAGTGTTGATATACCACTTGACTATTGCGTGTTTTACATTAATTACAAAGACAATGTTATGTGTGCATGAGTTTGATTAAATGAACGATCCTGTTTCCTCCTTGCACACTCTCACGGTTTTCTCAGGAAGCAAATATTAACATCTATATCATACACCCGAGAGATGTGGCTTCTTTAAATATTGATAATAGAAAGGTTTTTCCCCTTTTTCACATAGTGACAAGATTACCAAAACATTTTGTGTTCACCGTGTACATTAGAGTTAACAAATATTTTGATGTTTGACGAAATGAGAAATCTTAGTTAATATCTGACAACAATCAATGGCGGTATGATTATCTCTTGTCTTTTAGATAATTCAACCCAGTATGTGAATACACAAGATGTTAGTATTGAGAAACAAATTACTGGTAAGAAGAAACAGGTTGATCCTTCAGTTCGTACTAAACCCAGGGCACATTGGCAATTCAGTTTTGTTCGAGAGTTTGTTGGCCACATTCAAATTTGAATTAACATTTTCCCGACAAAATGTGTTTGTTAATATATGTTCCTTTTCCCAACGCACACAACAAAGGTTTGTAAAAATTGTAATGGAATTTGAGCATGTTAGAAAGTTCTCCATGCACACAACTAAGGTTTGTAAAAATTACAAGTTGAATTTGAGCATGTTGGCAAGTTCTTTACGCACTCAGCAAAGGTTTTTTTTATGAGCAAAGAATTTGAATTTGAACATGTTGGAAAGTTTGTCATTACACCAAGCGATGTGATTGTTGGTCTGAATTGATGTGATTGTCTCCCCTTGTAGCTGTTGGAGTGAGACCGGAGCGTGTTGAGACCCACACGCCCACCAGAGCTAACGGAGGAGGTATATACGTCCGCTTGTAACACTCAGCATTCCAGCATGTGGCTACCTCAGGCTTTGTCTCCGCCATTTTACTGCCTCTTCACTCACTTTCATCGGGTGTGCAGTTTTAGTAGAGTACAAGGCAAGGC
Source organism: Lepetodrilus schrolli (assembly GCA_032361225.1). Classification (NCBI taxonomy): domain Eukaryota; kingdom Metazoa; phylum Mollusca; class Gastropoda; order Lepetellida; family Lepetodrilidae; genus Lepetodrilus; species Lepetodrilus schrolli. Next base: position 4,680 of record JAUTBT010012711.1, read on the forward strand.
TCAGATATGCGAGCTTATTAGTGAAAAATCTGGTTGTTATTTTATTTTTTATTTTAAATTATTATATTTTTGTCCGCATACTAGGAAAACATCTTTTGTTTTGTTTCAAGCAGAAAACTTTAAAAATAATCACCTATGTTATTGTTCAGCCAAATTTAAATTGTAAGAAAATAAATGTGCGACAGACTTTTTTCGTCTTTTTAAAAAATAATGAATTGCCAGATCAGGCCCCCGAGATTACAAAGTTTTTCGGGTACGATTTCATGCTCAACTCAAAAGTGTTCACGAATCGTCATACAACATTTGAGCTTGAGCATGAAATCGTACTCGATAAGTTTCGTAATCTCGGCACCAGTTGTTAGGTTAGCCTGTGTCTAATCGCCTGCCTCATGGAATGTCACCTCTCCAGAATGTTTACTAAAACATTTGTTTTTCTACTTTTATTTCCAGGTGTTTTCTGATTTAAGACCATACTAGGAATTTGCATTTTGTTCCCATCATTCACATGTTGCTTTGACAGTTTGAGAACATTTGGAGAATCTACAGTAGCAATGTTGTAAAAAGCTTTCAATGGATGAATGTTAGATGTTGCTTCTGACTGCAATGTGGATATGATTAATGTTATTCTCTCAACTAGACATGGTCTGAATATGATTAGTGTTACTAGTCACTAGATGGTCTGAATATGCCAAAGTGTTGTTAGCTTAACTAGACATGGTCTGAATAGGCAATCGATCAATGGCACAGTCTGAATATGATTAGTGTTTGCTCAACTAGACACGGTCTAGGTATGATTAGTGTTGTTAGCTCCACTAGACAAGGTTTAGATATGATTAGTGTTGTTAGCTCAACTAGACAAGATCTAGATATGATTAGTGTTGTAAGTAACTAGTGAACAGAGCTGGTCAGATCTCTCACGGACATCTACTTCTACTACATCATTTTCCATCTAATGCCATTAGGTCAATATCAATCAACATCAGTATCAGTACAATAAGTCTTGGGTATACAACGTCCATCCAGGCATTACTATCTGACCTTGCTGACCGACCTTACTGTCTAGCCTTGCTGAACGACCTTCATATCTGGCCTTACTGATCGGCCTTACTGTCTGGCATTGCTGAACGACCTTAATGTCTGGCCTTGCTGATCGACCTTAATATCTTAATATCTGGCCTTGCTGAACGACCTTAATATCTGGCCTTGCTGATCGACCTTACTGTCTGAGATTGCTGAACGACCTTCATATCTGGCCTTGCTGATCGACCTTACTGTCTGACCTTGCTGAACGACCTTCATATCTGGCCTTGCTGATCGACCTTACTGTCTGACCTTGCTGAACGACCTTAATGTCTGGCCTTGCTGATCGACCTTAATATCTGGCCTTGCTGAATGACCTTAATATCTGGCCTTGCTGATCGACCTTACTGTCTGGCCTTGCTGAACGACCTTAAATATCTGGCCTTGCTGATTGACCTTACTGTCTGGCCTTGCTGAACGACCTTCATATCTGGCCTTTCTGATCGACCTTACTGTCTGGCCTTGCTATCTGGCCTTACTGTCCAAGTCAGCAGTCAGGCCTTGCTGTTGGCCTTGCTGTTGGCCTTGCTGTCTGGTGTATCCTCCCACTTTCTACAGTTTAGGTCTGGTTGACCTTATAGTTATTCTTCTTGAGGGGAGAAAAAGCGACACATTCTGACTGAAATAACTGTCTGCACGTCTGTTATATAAGTCATTGATTTATTTCATCTGTGTTCATTGCAAGCTTACTTTGGAGTATTTGATTATGGATGTATATAGACTGCATATTTGGAACTGTAGCATTGGCCCAGAGTGCGGAAGGTCGCGGGTTCGATCCACGGTCGTGTCATACCAAAAGACGTTAAAAGACGGTACTTTTTTGCTCCCCAGTCAGCATTAAAGGGGTAAAGCAAGGACTGGTTGGCTCGGAGTATACTGTGCATGATATTCCTAGTGAGCTAGCCCTAGAAAACTGGTGGAAATCCAGACTAGAACAAGCAGTACATATGCATGCAAGCCATGATGTGAGTGAAAAAGAATCTTGAAAGTGGCTTTAAACACCAAATCAACCAACCAACCAATATTATAGGCAGTTTAGGAACAAGACTGGTTATTAATGGGCAAATTAGAAACTTTAAGAAGAGTAGGCTGTAGGCAGCTTGGGAACTGGTGAGCAGAGAAGGTAGACGCAGGGTACATGTAATGGTAGACGTGTTGCCACAGGTCCACAGCTATACTGTCTGTCTATTCAATGTAGCTTTACATGAAATGCTGAATCGTTAACATCTGAATTCCACAGCAATGGCCAATGTTGTCACGCTTCGTATCTAAATGTTTAAATGTTGTGCAATGCAGAGATATCTCAAGTTTGCTTCCAAGCACGAAATCTTTGGTCTGCCATCTGTCGGCATGCGCTGGCAAGTCCACTGGCGTTCCACCGTCAATGTTCTCCTCTGTTGATGGTATGAAGTCGTGGTGACCTGCCTATCTTCTTACTGACTGAGACATTGCCGTATTCTCCTGAAGGATGATGCCAGGGTGGGGTAGGGCATGCCACTGAGGGTGGGGTAGGGCATGCCACTGAGGGTGGGGTAGGGCAGGCCACTGAGGGTGGGGGTGGATATTAGGTAACTGTTCGGGTGAGGATAGGTTGAGTGTAGGGGTGGGGATAGTGTCACTGTAGACATGTGGGGACAGGACAGGTAACTGAGGGCAGGGTGGGGACAGGGTGATTCTATGGGGGTGCTAGAGTGGATGTTGAATGTGAGTGTGGAGTATGATGTGGATAGAATATATGGAGGTGGGATAGGTAAGGAGAGTTGTGTGTATGGAGGTGGTGCAGGTGGGGTGTGAGGTGTTGGGTGATATGGATTGGGTGGGTTGGGTAGGGTGGAAGTGCAGTTTGATGTTAATTTTACGGAAGTCCTAGTACATTCTGTGATTTTGTTTTGTATCAGTGTGGATATAGAGATGAGTGCACATGGCTACAATGTGTTTATTTCCTGGACAGATTCAGGATGTATTTCTATTTAACTTTTCTTCCGATAGTAACACCTGTATTTTCGTACAGATTTGTGACTTCTTTAATATTAATATTAGATTGAGATTATTTCATTTAATTCTTTGGAATTAAAAGTGAATATTAAAATTATTTTTATAGAGGTAGATGCAGACTGAAAATATTTGGATTTTGACAATTACATCTTATCTTTTAGATGGTCCGAACAAATCTGTGAACATAACATCTGTGAACATAACATCTGTGGTCACACCATCTGTGGTCACACCATCTGTGGTCACACCATCTGTGACCACATCATCTGTGGTCACACCATCTGTGACCACATCATCTGTGGTCACAACGTCTGTGAACACATCATCTGTGGTCACAACATCTGTGAACACATCTGTGGTCACAACATCTATGATCACAACATCTGTGAACACGACATCTGTGAACACAACATCTGTGAAGATGCCATCTGTGAACACAACATCTGTGAACACGACATCTGTGAACACACCCACTTTTGTTCAGAATCAAGAGGTTAATATTGGTAAGGTGAAAAAGGTTGATTGTTAAGTTCCTACTAAACCAGGACACAGTTTGTTCGAAAGTTTGTTGTTCCCGTTCATATTTTAATTTTTATGTTCTTGAATTGTGTTTGTTGGTAAGTTCCTGATATGTTAAAAATACTCGACATAAGTTTGCGAACTATAATTTTTGTAAGATAATTCAAATTATTTCATTCCCCTAGTTGTCATTCTTGGTCTGAAGCGATCTTAGTCTTTTACTAGCTGTTGAAGGCTGTTTTTGATCATGGCAGATAGGATTATGCTGGGCATAATTGGCAGATAGGATTATGCTGGGCATTATATCCTGCATCAACATTGGTTTAGGAGATCCACTTTACATGCGATTGGACAATGTTGCAGTGAAGTTTCTGATCTGTTGGACCTGTGGGTCTGGAGAGTGGTATTTCGACACACCGGGTTCGAGTCCCGGATGCGTCAACAAAATATGTTAATAGATGCTTCTTGTCGTTCCCCTGCTAGGTACTGAGCCTCAAAGGGGTTAAGTAAAGACTGAGTGGGTCTCCCTGGTCTGATGCGGGATATTCCGTTCGCTAGCATCAACAGCTGGTGGAAATAAGGCAGGACATAGTCATACATGTGTGGTCTGTGATACGAGTGAAATAATTTTGAAAGCTGCTATAAACCCCAATTCAACCAACTATTGGGAAATACTGCAGTGAGCATCTATTGTTGGTTATCATTTCATTTAGCATGAAGAACCAACATTTCTTACTAATTATCTTAATTTGAAGTGATCGGCTATTGAAAACAACCAATCAGTGGAGGGGAGTGAGAAGGTTAAATGTGGGAGTTGGTGGGTGGAGTCTTGAATGTTTGGTGGGTGGAGTGAGTGTTTGATGGGTGGAATGAGTGAGTGTTTGGCAGGTATATACAAATTGGATATACAAACATGAGTTGTGTGGATAGAAGTGAAGTGTGTGGATAGATGTGAAGTGTGTGGATAGATGTGTGAAGTGTGTGGATAGATGTGAAGTGTGTGGATGCTTGTGTGTGGATTGCTAGAGTGAGTATATAGGTGGATGTAAGGGCGAGTGAGTTATGGGGAGGTGGTATAGGTGGATGGTGGGGTAGGTTACTGAGTGGATGATATGTTGGGGGAGTGGGTGTATGGTACAGGTGGGGGTGGGTGGTTGTTGGTTGTTCAGTGATAATGTTCTATACATAAGCTATGGCAACCATTATTACAGGTGGGGGTGGGTGGTTGTTGGTGGTTTAGTGGGAATGTTCTAGACATCAGCAGTGCCAGCCATTATTACAGGTGGGAGTGGGTGGTTGTTGGTGGTTCAGTGGGAATGTTCTAGACATCGGCTGTGCCAACTATTACTTGATGCATGAGACATTGGCAGAGCAACATACAGCAGTTGACCTTCACCTTGACCAGCAGAACGTGGAGCATGGAAGGACATGCACATATATGGACATAGTGTCTATTATACTGGTCTTTCAAAAATATTGAGAATGGAACTTGCCCTGTGCATGCAGCTTGAAACTGAACCTGTCTTTCAACATTGGCCTGAGAATGGCGATATCGCATTTAGCCCGAGAACTGTGATGTCACATTTGCCTGAGAACTGTGATATCATCTGACGTGTAAACACACAACATTGTGGTAGGTTGGTTGTCATTGATTGTAGTTATATTGTGATTTGTGTTTGACAGTAAACTCGACTCAGACAGCTCCGACCCTCGTCCGTGTCGTCCAGACAGAGCCACAGGAAGGTACACGCATGTCAATGTTGGCATCCATCTTGGATCTCACTGTCGTATCTCGCTCGGATATCACTGTCAGATCTCGCTCGTATCTGCTGCTCTCAGTACTACTCTGAGTGAAGGCTCCATATATAGGCAATACGTGCAGGCTGCAGTCTCATTTGCTCTTCCTCAATGATATCTCGCCTCTCGTTAAATTGCCGAGATGTGCTCGTCGGTCTTCGGTCTATTTCTGGCTAGACGAGCAAGTTTGTCTACAAGAAAGCCACTGGACAACGTTGTCCTCATGCATGTCTACACTGTCGCCATCTGCTTGGACATTTCTGCTACTGGGACAAGATGCTCGTATATCTTTTGTGGCATTATGTTTGCTTTCTGGATGCTGCCTCGGATGTATTTTTATTAATTCATACATTTATATGTACTTGATTTGCAGTAACAGAAACTGTACAATATCTGCCTGCACTTGATAACTGATCGTCTACAATACAGCGACATTTTGCAAAGTTGTAGTTCTATATCGGGAACAGTACAGATGCAGTGCTATTTGAGGGGAATTTTCTAGTTCAAGATTTTTCAGGGAACGACATAGATGCACTTCTATATTCAGGGAAGCATACAGATGCAGTTCTATTGGAATGGAATGCTACAGATGCAGTTCTATTGGAATGGAATGATACAGATGCAGTTCTATTTTCAGGGAATTTTCAATACTGTACAGTGTCAGCATGAATACTGCACAGTTGTAGATGTGCAGCAGAAATATGGTTTGACCTAAAACAAATTGCAATAAAGTGTTTTTCACTGCAATGAATTTCTATAAGGTCCCCAGAATGGCATACTAAAAGTTAAAGAAAATCTAGGTGTGGGTAGATGCTTAATTAATGTGCATGAATCCGCTGTGACTGCCTATCTGATAGCCATTGACATTACTTTGAGCATAGCTTTTGTCAAAGTTGACATTTTTGTTACTTTTCAAAGCCTAAAATATTCTTCTTAGTAATACTAAAATTGCTGTCCAAAATTCGATGAATTAGTTTTATCCTACTGTGCATAAATCCAATATGGCTGCCAATTTGGGAACTGATCATGGGAATAGTTTGGTCATAAGTTCCGCTGTCATAAATATGTCTTAATTTTGAAGACTGAAATCTCGTACATATCATCACTGGATCACTGAGATCACTTACAACGGGATCACTGAATCACTGACTTCAGTCAATGCTCACAAATACACAATACGTGAGAGTGGCTTTAACACTAGTAGCAGCCTCAATAAATTGAAGGTTATTGTTTTTGTTTTTTTACGTTTTGTATTCAAAGTTAAGAAGGAAGCTTGCCGACTGCAATATCCATACTGTGTTAGTATTCAGACAAGTAGAGCGCGATACTGTGCCATCGCGAGTGATACCACGATACTGTGCCACCGTGAGTGATACCACGATACTGTGCCACCGTGAGTGATACCACGATACTGTGCCATCTTGAGTGATACCACGATACTGTGCCATCGTGAGTGATACCACGATACTGTGCCATCGTGAGTGATACCACGATACTGTGCCACCGTGAGTGATACCACGATACTGTGAGACGGTGATGGATACCGAGATACTGTGACACCACGTCATGCTAGTATTGGTACGAGATTCCAATGTATAGATTCTACTTGGTATTTTCTGTTCGTGAGAGAACGGACATACTTGACATGGTGTTTAAAGCATCAATTATTCAATTAATTCTCATTCTATTGTCTATAGGCTTCTTGTCCTTGAGGGTTTCAGTGAAGTGTTTGTACTTTTGCTATAGGTTAGGGAAAAATCTTTGTGGATGACAATCTCTCATTCAGGTCTCTGTCGATGGTTTCACTGTAGAAATGTCTTCTGTCTCCTGTTTCCTGACTGTGTCATGATTTCCTACAAGGACTGCTCGTGACTTGGAATGTGTTCTTGTCCTTGCCCAAAAACTGTCTGAAGAGCCCTTAAAATATTCCACACATTTGAATATTTATAGCAAACTGATGTCGATTTGTGAATTATTTGTGAACGATGCATGGTGAAAGCGTTGCACAATTGCATGAATGAATGTCTGTGTTTAGCGTGTTACCTGCTCATTGGGAACGAGATGTTTATAGAGTTGATTGTGGTCCCTTCAGCGAGGCAAACCCTTGGTTATTTGATTTATTTCCCTCATTTGTATTATTCTGGTCCGTTTCTTTTCGTTTGCATCGCATGCAATTGCTTCTTCGAATGCTGTGATGAAACTTCTTGAAGATAACTGACATCCAAATATTTCCACATACTGGATTTAATAATGCATCCTGTATTTCACAAACTGCATGACGTTATTCTGTCATCACCAATGCTGCTGCCATCATCATCATCATTATCATCATCATCACCGTTATCTCATCTCACTACAGGCTCCGATTTCTCCAAACAAACTTGAGTTTGAGATTTTCCTCAGCTGAGATTTCTCCCATTGACTCGGTGCTGTAACTTGAGTAAAAACTCCAACCCAGGTGAGATTTTACTCAAGTTACAGCAATGGGAGAAATCTCGGCTGAGCAAAATCTCAACTCCAAGTTTGTTTCGAGAAATCGTGGTTGATTCAGGCTGATTTGATCCAGTCCTGGTTGAGCTTGGTTGTTTTGATTCATACTGGTTTGATCTAGTTTGGTTTGATCCAGACAGGTTTTAATCAGTTTGGTTTGATCCATTCTAGTTTGGTGCAAACTGTTTTGAATCAGTTTGTTTGAGCTGGTGTTTATCCAGCCTGGTTTGATCTGTGATGATTTGAGCCCAACTGACTGGAAACTACTGGGTATCAATTGTGCTGGCTGACAGTGGATGGCTCTGCTGATGAGCTGTAGCCTAAATCATCCAGATGCTATTTCAGCTCTAGCTTAAATTATCCAGATGTTATTTCAGCTCTAGCCTAAATCATCCAGATGTTATTTCAGCTCTAGCCTAAATTATCCAGATGCTATTTCAGCTCTAGCTTAAATTATCCAGATGCTATTTCAGCTCTAGCTTAAATTATCCAGATGTTATTTCAGCTCTAGCCTAAATCATCCAGATGCTATTTCAGATCTAGCCTAAATCATCCAGATGTTATTTCAGCTCTAGCCTAAATCATCCAGATGTTATTTCAGCTCTAGCCTAAATCATCCAGATGTTATTTCAGCTCTAGCCTAAAGCATCCAGATGTTATTTCCGATGGCTGCAGATGTACGCCTGCCTTGTTTGATATGCCATGTGTCTGTATGTTTTATATCGTCAGCTTTTCCCTCCCTATTTCACCACGAGTATGTTTTAATTTCAAGCTCTACACTTAAATAAATAGTCTTTTAATTAGATCTCATTATTTGTATTATAATTTTGAAATTGTTAAAAAGTGGGAAATGACTACATTTATCGAAAAAGAAATGAAGTAACTTTTAAAAAATATGAATAGATGACAGAATGATTGTATACCCTGGTGGGTGGCGACACAATACTACAAGGTGGATCGTACACATTTCAGAGTCAAAGGTTTAAATCCCGTCATCAGAATGTTTAATTTCTTCTCGGATGCTATCATAGTAGAATGTACCGTCTACTAGTGGTGACGATGCAGTCATCCTTGGTTCGTCAGGACCAGCTGGTGCCTACTGGTTTACTGCAACACTTGGTGCTACAGGTGCTACAGGTTTATTAATAATACAATATAAATATGATATAATTGTATGCCAGCAGATCTCTAAACTTCATAATTCACAACTAATAACTTTGTTTTTTGTTAAGCTTTGGAACCTGAAATTTTATTTTTGAAATTTTGTCCTTTAATGATTTTCGGTTTTCCAAATAATTTTCGAACACTAACAAATATTATACAAGACTTAGAACCAATGTTCTGTTTGTTCCACTGCATGCAGACTACAGCAATGTTCTGTGTGGCTTTTCTTTGTTGTATATTTAAATGTCGTTCTATGTGTAATTTCAGAAGGTGGGGGGGGGGGGGGGGGGGTGTGCATTTTGTTTAATTTTAAATATTTAAAAATTTTAACAAATTAAATTAAAAAAATGT
>JAUTBT010012722.1:0-23509 GCA_032361225.1 Lepetodrilus schrolli
GCATTACCACTCTACAGACATCGCATCCTATCAATATCGCGTCAGAAAGGTAACTTTCGCCAACATTGATGCCGGGCTAGCAGGGCGGGATTTGAACCTGGAACCTTTGGCTCCGAAGTCCAACTGTTCTACCACTGCGCTACCACCCGCCCCCTTAAGATATAGATCTTGCTGTACTTGAATTCACAAAGCCAACATTGAGCTGTTTCCTCCAATATATAATGTTGCAGTAAAAATCATCCTGCTGCAAACTTTATGGAATTGATTTTGCGAACATTTTATGAAGTGTCATTTTCCAAGCCATCACAAGTGTTGATATGAATTTAGTTTATTCTTCAAGCAGCTATAGCACTAGATAAATTATTGCAGTGAAAATCATTCTGCTGTAAACATTATTACATGTGTAGAGATCGCTATCTAGTCGATATAGGTGTAATTAATTAGGAAATAAAGATATTTCTAGATTAGTAAAAATTCTGAGAAAAAAAATCATACTTGTCAAGGAAAGAATGTTGTATCAGAATATGCTATCTAATTAGTGACCTTTGACCTCTTGCAAAAATGATATTGCCATTTTAAGGAAGGTCTAACCTTTGTTTCCATGTGCTTTTATTAATGGGCCAGCATAGTCGAAACAAAATTCAAGTTATGGTAAAAGCATGAAATTTGGACAGAAGGTAGAAATCACGATTTGGGAAATTTATGGATATAGTGCCAAGCTGAAATTTGGTTGTAGCATTGTCTGCGTATGCTTGAACATGAAAATAGGCTATTTAATTATCTGGTATAGAGAAAATAAATCACGTGGTTCTTATTTAATTATGGTAATGAGGAGTAATTAATATAGTATTTCAATAGAAATTTTAAATATATATTAAGATATTTAATATAGTTGTCTTATAGCCACGTAAGTATGCATTAGCTAAGAGGAATTGATTTAAATTAATTTTACCCTGGTATTTTATGCGCATTTGCAAATGATATGTCATTTTGACCTACAGTATATCTCTCCCATAAACTAGCAATCATTCGAACCAGTGCACATAAATATGATAACAGACATTGATGTATTTATCCTACTCTCCATGTAGAATTACATCTCAAAAACCATAATACACATGCGCAAATGGTTTCAATAATCAAATGGTCTTGAATGATGCATAGTTTGACATATCTAGTTGGTTTTTCATGTATATCTTAATTTTATCTACAATGTAGTGTGTTTACCTATATAACTGCATGACCATATACTCTGTTTGTATGTATTCATAATGCTTATTAAAAACATAATCGGTGTGTGTGAATATGCAATTGACTGACATCAAACACCAGTGTTCAAGAACTATACTCAGGATATTCGATTTTGAATTCAGTTATACATACATGTAGGCCCTATTATACATACATATGCATACATGTAGGCCCTATTATACATACATATACATACATGCAGGCCCTATGCATCATAATATGGCATGTTAAATACTCCATCACCTTCAATGAATGTCTGTTTGCTTTCTGTATTGCTTAATCATGGGCATGTCTCCATAAATGTGCATACCGGATACATACATGTATGTCCAACCATGTGCTTAAGACAATTGAAATTAATGACATATTACATGCAAAGTTAGTCAGTGTGACATATATTTGTACAAGGAATTTATTCTTCATATATGTGCATCAAGTTCCAAATCCAGTCCTTCAACCACATGATATCTGACATTTCTTCTGCATGGTAATGCAGCAGCCATGGCATGGTTGTCCACCATTGCTGGGTAATGGTATTTCAGGTGCTATTATGATTTGTTTAAAATCCTTTCACCTCACACCTAGTATCTGGCCTACTATACTGCTAATTTCACAAATATGCTGAATCAAGCATCTATCTGGAGAAGTATCTCCATTGGTCGTCATTTCTGTGTGAAAATATTCTCCTTGCTTCATTCGCAGATGATTTGTTGTATTTGGGGTAGTAGGTCAATGTTACAAGGCATCCCAGTTTACAAATACTTGTCACAGATCCTTGAAAGTACCAGTAATAGCGGAGATTGACATCCATCCACGTGAGCAGCAAAAGCTGACTGTTTCTTATGATTTGCCAGTGCTGAAACAAAACAGTCGCATCAGTGAAGTATTGGAAGAATGGAAGAGCAATACTGGTACCACCTGGTTCAAATTGGTAATGCAGAATTTGGAATGACCAGGCACCGTTGGTTCTTACCAGTCCCACTCGCTATCCATCTGTAGTTCATCGGCATTTCCAGTATGAAGCAACATTCTAACATCTGCCGGTTCATGGGTAAATTGACTTATTGATGTGACACCTCATCTAGGTCCAAATCTGACTTCTGATTTGAAAACGTTTTTGTAATGTTGTGGCTTCAGCATTGAACAACTACTGCAGAGTATCATCTTTGCAGATACTTTTGGATCTTCAGTAGCTTAGAGTCTTGTCCTGATATCAAAACACCACGACAAAATATCAGAGTAATTGATATCCTTGTGGTAGTGTGCCCACATCGGACAATGGGGATAAGACTTGTTCTCATGTGTGAAAAAATGTGTCCCATTTCCCAATCTCTGGCAATCAATGCACAATTTTGAGAATAAAGGGCAATCACTTCTTCCCTATTTTAGTTCTTCTGAAGCTGATTTTGTTATAGATGTGGTGAACAGAGGTAATTTATAATGTGTCACCATTCACTGCATCATTTAAAATAGTGGATTGTTTAAGACGGTCTATGCTCGTTATGGCTACCCATATAGCTTCAACCACATGCCGATATTCAAATCGGCTACATCTTGACGTATACATCCAACCATATTAGGCCAGGAGCTGAGTAGATCTACCATGGACTGGAATTATCTTGTTTATAAGGCAAATCAATGTATTTCAGTGGGTGTACACAATTGTGTCTGTTGGCAATATTTAAAATCCAATATGGCCGCCAAACGCGCCAAAAGTAATTAATAACACCATAACCCATTACGTCTTTGTATAGTATATATATATGCAGATCTGCGTGACCTGTAACCTGTAAGCAGTTTGTGCTCGCACACTGCGCAGTCTGCACTATCATTCAATACACCTTACTGGAGTGACGTCACCGGTCTGTCTGTGAACTCTTCGCGCAGCTCAAAGGAACGGCACCCTAGTGATTCGTGCTGGTTATGTTAAAAGTACGATTTGATGGTCGTGGCTTTGTGACCTAGCGGCATAATGCATGTTCCAGACAAGACACCATATGCGCGTATTCAATAAAGTTGTGTACACACATATACTGCATATTTCAGAGAAGATACTGAGTGTGTGCATATAATTAATGTACACATAACATCCAATGTTCAGTATTCAGGCGACCTTTGATCTGAACACTACTATATAATACAATACAAAGCAAACTGGATTCTCGATACCCAGGCTACACAAATCTATTAAACAGACACGTGCATGTAGCAGACAGTCAGACGTTTTATTTATTAAAGGCTCACCTCGCATTTTATATAAAACAGTTTCAGAAAATAAAATAGTGAGACATCCGTGAAGACTAAACACATAGGTCTACTCATGCTAGTATAGTAAAATATACTAATACTAAAACATACTAATACTAAAACATACTAATACTAGAACATACTATTATTTACATTTTGATAATCTGTGCACAATGTTCACACAAATAAAATAAATATAATTACTCATGAAAGTAATAGTAATTTATAACTCACTCGTTCATTTTGGATCGTGATCTTTCAGGGTCTCGGGGGAACAAGTTATCGGTTATCTAGTGAGGTATGCTGACACGCCTGGGCTACACGTTATACATATCCTATATCTATACCCGATTTCAACTTTGTCACTAGGCGTTCTTATCAATCTCGTGCACCGCTACTTGGTATTTGGTGGTTTCAATTGTGTGTATTTGTAATACTGTACTGCACATTACTTAACTTTAATATGCCAGTGTCACGATCATAATAGGACACGTTGCCATGTATTCTGATAACATTTAGTGGTCTGACGGTCCATCCGCGCAACGGGCGCGGGCGCACGCACACACACATATTGCCAATGTTTGCTGCCTATCATACATATTGCCAGTGCGTGTTGCTAATCCCACATATTGCCAGTGCGTGTTGCCTATCACACACCGTCAGATAACTAACAGTAGTGATGAGATTATTTATCCAAAGCAGCTGCAGGTCAACAGGCTGTCTATTGTGAGAATGCGTTATCTCCTTCTTTCATGTTACTGTATTCAGTTGAACAATCCGGAAATCGGAAATGGCCTCACCGGAAGTTACTCGGTGCCACGAATATATATCTAACTATGTTGTTGCTTTCCATGAGAACAGCGTCGACCGTATATTATGGTAATGATGTATTTAGTGGAAATTATACTCTTTATGTGAACTCCTCAACAAAATTAAGGGCCAGGTAGCCTTTTTTGTAAATTTAGTTTTATATCATTTTTACAGCGAAGAATTTCCAAACCTCTACAGGCTCCAATTAGTCTTACATAAATTGCAGATGCATTGGAAGAAGAATGGCATACGATTCCTTAAATCGAGTTCCGAAATTTGGTAGAATGCTTCCCTGCAAAGTATCCTCCGGCCCTTAATTAATTTTGTTGAGTATACCTTTTGCTTGTAGCCAACTGATAGTAAATGTTAATATGTCTCATATTTACCTGGTACGGATTGTTACAACGTAGTGTAGCGTTATTCACGGCTATAGGAGCATCTACAGAGTAATAATGTTCTATCTGTTATATACAGTCACCTTCTGATCTTGTTCATCCAGGGCTCCTTGTAGCTACAACTGACTGTGAGTCACATTTTAGGGGCCCGCTATAAGTGTAAATGTGTTTGCATGAAACACTGTCCTAAACTGAGTTTCCGACCTTTCTTCAGGCCTAAAGTCAATGCAAGGCTCTTCGACAAACCACAGCCCGTATTGTACTTTTCCACATACTACTGGACCCCCGCTTCACGACGGCCTATATTTAGGAGCTCCTAAACCAGTCGTAACCACGTAACAAATGTTTAACGACTGTCCCTTACTAACTCGACATCTAACCTACGACTGGGTCATAATGTTAGGAGCTCCTAAATTTAGGACGTCGTTGTGAACTGGGGGACTGGCATATAACCTAGGTCCTATAAACCATTCCACAAACCATGACAAAGATGAATACTCCGATCCTTTCCTCTCTGGACAGGTGATGCACGTCTATACCTACTATAGAGATCGTATATCTGATGCCATCCTTTCAGTCCTACAATCTACTAGTCTGATGTACACTGTCGCCATGTTACAAGTATTAAAGTAATAGACTACATGGATGTCGGCCAACTATTCTGCTAATATCACGGACTAATGTAGTTTGAATATCAGTTTCCTCCAAATTGGTATTGCCTAAAGCAAACTTGTACATAGTTGGACCATACATTCAACCTTGAGATGTATATATGTGTACCTTACATTCAACCTTGAGATGTATATATGTGTACCTTACATTCAACCTTGATATGCACAGCTGCATAGAACAGGTGTGTGTGTAGTGTGTGTGTGTGTGTGTGTGTGTGTGTGTGTGTGTGTGTATGTGTGTGTGAGTGTGTGTATGTGTGTATGTGTAGTGTGTGTGTGTATGTGTGTGTATATGTGTGTGTGGGTGTTTGTAGTATGTGTGTATGTGTGTGTGTAGTGTGTGTGTGTGTATGTGTGTGTATGTGTGTGTGTCTTTGTGTGTGTCTCTCTGTGTGTCTCTGTGTGTATGCGTGTGTGTGTGCGTGTGTGTGTGTCTGCGTGTGTGCGTGCTTACGTGCCTGTGTGTGCGTGTGTCTGCGTGTGTGTGTGTGTGTGTGTGTGTGTGTGTGTGGAAGAGATGGAGGAAGGGTTAAGTGCACTATCTACCAGACCTGGTCTTGCATTGATTAAACAAGTACGTATGTGTGTCGCTGTTTCCATTATTGAGATCCTAACACAACGTACATGCCAGGGCGGCATTACCTCACCGTCCAGCGTTTATAGTAATTGTATTCATTTTGTGTCTGTATTCTAACGTAGCCTGTACGGTGATGTATATCATGTCGTTGTACCCCTCTGATGTCAGAACAACGTATCCATTTTCAAAAATGCTAGAAACATGACGACATATTGCTATCAGCGTATGTTGCAGGTGTACTTGCAATGTAACTCCAGATGATGTGGTTCACTGGTGACGATAGTAATGCCAGCCACTACGGTTTAATTGCGTGAGTGTGATGTATAAAATGATGTGACAACATTGTGATAAGTGTGAATCAGTCACTTGCAATACCTTGCAACAAAGATCCTTCAAGTTAACACCTTGCAATAAGCACTCTTCAATAGAAAACTTCGTAACATATATCCTTCAATCTAATATCTCACAACAAACATTCACCATTCTAATATCTCACAACAATCATCCGTCAATCTAATATCTCATAACAAACATCCCTCTATCTATATTAATACATTGCAACAAACACCTTGGCCGTCTTACTAATTGTTCTATTAGATTTCGAGAACTGACAAATTTTTCTACTATATTTGGAGAACTGACTAGTTTAGATATTCGTTTTGGAAAAATGACTAATTTGCCGAGTAGATTTCGAGAAATTGTTAATTTGGCTACTATGTTTAGAGAACTGATTATTTTGGCTACTATATTTAGAGAACTGATTACTTTGGCTACTAGATTTCGAGAATTGATTAGTTGGCTACTATATTTAGAGAACTGATTAGTTTGGCTACTAGATTTAGAAAACTAACTAAATCGGATAGTAGATTTGTATTGTTCGTGAAAAACGTCATTCAAGAGTATAACCCGAACATCCTAGCGGACTGAGTTCAGGATGGACGTTCAAAGCCGTTTTAATGATACACATGGCTGCACTGGCCGGATCGGTGAGAGCAAGTATTAATTACATTTATATTAGAAATACACTTATTTAACATGGATATGTTATACATTATGGTGGTGCATTTACATATGGAGTTGCCCTTAGTCATAGACATAGACAAGACGGATGTAAACCAAGACGATATCATATCACAAAATCACAAACTGAAAGCCATGCGGATGTCCATATATGAAGCTCTGAAAATACACAACTTAGCAAGGAATGGAACGTAGACAGTGGGTACTATATAAGTACAGCTAACTAACAGGCAGTATGTCTCTTGCTGTGATCTCGTCGCCAACGATAAAAACGATAATGTCCTGATTCCCCCGTTACCTGTGTCCGTGATATCCGACGAGCGGCATGATGTCGCGTTGCTTCATTATCGGATTCCTTTGGGTCGACTCATACTGCAGCATATGACGCGCATGGATATCTGCGAAGTAGGGGGTAATGAGGTCGCACAGCAATGGGACTATTTCTCCGAAATGCCACCTGGAAGAAGTTACTGTCTGCCAAATGCTGTGTGGCGTAGTTGACTAGGTCGGAGCTTAAGTAGCACTATACGGCGGAGTGATGAAGTGAATGTGTTGTGCTCCACTGAAGGTTTGTTCTGATGATCTAATGGCAATAACACTGGCCTGACACGTTCTTTGCCCATCAACCATGTCCGTCCTACCATTGTCAGTCAGATGTGCCACATTCCTTGGCGATGAATTAAGCCACTTTCAGATATTGTGTAGTGACATCTTCCATATTACATCATGTATCTGTGACATACTCGGTTGTGTTATTCTTTCTACATATTTCTGAACAATAACACTCGCAATCATGTCATAAGAAGTAGTATAGGCCGTGAGATTCAAGTTCCACGTGCACCTTGCCAATTGAACTTCGCCTTGCTCCCTCTACGGAGTGTTTTAAACGAAAACGAAAAAACTATCTTTCTCGCAAAAACTTTATCTCGTAAACTTCCATTTTTTATGCTTTCATTCCCATTTTTACCTTATGTAAGCGTTATGAGCGTCCATAATGTCCATAGTTTTATTATGCATAACTTCCTTGTTGTTAGAACTTTGAAATGTCTTAGTCATCGACACGCCTTTCCTTCCTGGCGGACGAAATCATAGATGGACATTAACGCATCAATACCTGGACAACCTTGGACAGAATAACGAGAGAGCATAGCAGAATACCTAGATAGCATAGCAGAATACCTAGATAGCATAGCAGCAGGAAGACTTCTCCTCTTCATATAGCATAGGTATAAATACCGTATATGATGGCGGCCAGCGGTGATAGTCTGCGCTCGAGGGTACCTGTCGACAGTGATACACCCGCGGTGCATTGAGCACGGCGATGAAGTATGCTAGTGTTAGTGCTGATCGCGGGAGGGTTTTATGTCGACGGAGATAATATCAGATAGTACGCATGCGTACAAATTACCCGAGGACCCCCGCCTATAGAAGCAGCATCACCTGGCGTCAACTATGGCCTGGATAAACACTGCATTCAGGAGGCTGGTAGCTAACAGAGTTACCTCACCTGTAGACGTATTTGTTGACGTCTCACTTTCTCAGAACAGGTTGAATGTTGGTGCACGTGATATATCATGAACCACTAAATAAATGCCCATAGGTGACAGTGTTAAAATATTTAAACATAACTATACCGTAAATGTAACTTTACCCGTCATTACATACTGCATTGTAACATGTTATATGGGTCTGTGGCCTAAAATAAAACAGTATCTCTCTCTTAAAGAACCAGTGAGTCAAATACCAGCTAACATACCGTATGGCAAAGTTCACTTTCCCAGTAAAATAAATATCAAGAAAAATAACTAAATTCATCTGTTCAAAATTAGCAGACAGGAAGTGATCTGACGTCACTATAGATCTACGCAGAATCTGCCCAGTTAACTTAACCAAGCTGTCATTCGACTCGTAGACTTACAAATGTAAGAAATTAGCACTTTGGGGAATAAAACTGGATTTATTTGAAGTGCTAAATGTTGTAGTTGTCAAATAAAGTGGAATTATCATTTATAACCAATAACTGGCCAATAAATCACACATATTCTGAACGACACATTTTCGTAACGACAAATTCCAGTGCATTAGCGCTTTATAACCTATACTGGACATTAAAGGTGGGTATTTAGCAGATCAAGGAAGATTATAGCTGTCGTCGATATCAAATCATAAGATAATATTACCTGGGCAGCTGGAGTTCTGGAAGCGTTCATCATCCTAGAGCCGACACTCGCTGGCGTATTAACATTGTGTATGTGTAGTTGATGAGAGACAGTAAGTAATTGCAATTAATATAGGAGCGAACCCGGGGTCTCGAAGGTGTGGAAGATTGGTAGGGGGTGGGGGGATTTTCCACTTTAAGACATACTGGTACTACATCGAGATACACGTGTACTGGTGTGTGTGTGTGTGTGTGTGTGTGTGTGTGTGTGTGTGTGTGTGTTTGTGTGTGTGTGTGTGTGTGTCTGTGTGTGTCTGTGTGTGTGTGTAACTAAGAATTAATGTGCTCTCATCAACTTACCACAAGTGGTGTATTTAGTCGGTATGTTATTATGCACGCCACTTGCCATCCAAACTTTCAACACTTCATAATTGTCAAGGAGTCCTTCAACCTAACGTACAAAATTCAATCTCCTGTGTGTAAATCCATAAGATGGCCTGCTCTGAAAGGTGGCATATGAGAAGCGTTCTAAGTGGACCTCAAAACTAGTCTAAATATTGGTGCCAGAACAGTGCACGTGACATTAGACCTGAACTAAACATATTGACAGTGATATATTCCACATACACCTGTTCGCAACTGGAATAATACCCGTGTTACCTATATCTAGCAGATTTATAATGGCATTTACTAATATCATCTAGAGGGAGCTTGACTTTGGGTCCAGAATGAAGTGAACATAGGTGATCATGAACACTCGTGTGACATTATACTGCATAAATATGTACCGATAATTCACTATTCGTAAAACTAAATGCAAGTAACATTTTCACTATATCTCCACTTAAATAATACACTATGTGTCAATCATCAATACACTTAAATAATACACTATGTGTCAATCATCAATACACTTAAATAATACACTATGTGTCAATCATCAATACATTTTGACTTACTAAGTCCTGATAGACGTCTACCTATTAAACCAGTTGAACTCGATGCTGACGATACATTCCACAGTATTTAACTAGTATTACCATTAACCAATCTCTCTCCAGCATTCTCACTATACCCTAACATTCGCCGGAAGCTCTTCGGTGCCAATTAAGACGAAAACACAGCGGAAACTCCAGTGTACGTCTAAAATTAACATCATCGTTATCTTCATTATGTTCTCAAATATTTATACAATGACCCTGTAGTTACCTTGACAACAACAGCAGTCTGACGGGGGAAACAGCTTTTAAAAGATTAATGCTCGTGCGAATATGTTGTGTTTTATATAGAACACTTGTCAAGTTTCTTGTCACAATATTAGTCCATGCAGTCGATGGCGACCGTAGAATACATGGTGTTTAAACCTGGTTATACTCAGGCTTCATAGAAACCTGTTCTTACCAAATTAGAATAGTTCCTCGTTCATCAAAGTGTCATAGAAGATAGGCAGGTGTGTGAAATGCTGATCATGGCCAGTACACCACTGTGTTACCTGCAGCTATTGTGATGAGTTACACACGGACAGAGTGAGCGAGTGAGTGAGATATGGACATGGTAAGTGAATGAGTGTGTGGGTGAGAGCGAGTGAGTGACGCACGGATATAAGCACATGAACAGGTACTGTTGGTGAAGACAATGCGAGTCTACCATTGCCGTGCAATATCTTGGAGATCCTACGTACAGATGGAAAATAGGTATTTCTCGTGCAGATGAGCACACTACCAAAATCGAAAACAAAACGCAGCTTCCTATAGTTGCTCTAAGTGGAGTTGAGGAGGTTCGGCGGGTAGAGGCTGTTTGAGTTGTTGCGATGTGCGTACTAGACTATCCATAGTCTCGGAAGTTAAAGTAAATCATTTATATATATCTTATATTGATTGATATCATATTTATATGAAAGGAACCCCCGAAATTCTTTACGGGGATATTTTGAATGGGAGTATTTGGTATAGAGCAAGGTGTGGTACAGACTAGGTGGGTATACCGCAACTGGCTGAACTCCCTGTAGTCAGAGGAACGCACTGGTTCTTGTTCAGTCATCGTTCTTTAGCTTCTCTTCAAATCAGGAATTGAATACTTGCATGTACATCCTATATGTTAAAAGTTGTAGCCTACTCTCACAAATATTCCCATACATAAAACAAATACTTAGGCAGTATACACAATATCAAATGTATAGCTTCATGAGAGCATGCTCAAACACGTACTACACTAACGCACGCGCACGCGCACACGCATCTCACATTCATGCCAGTAGATCACGCTATCACATTAAGACCTATCTCACGTGCATTCCTATATATTGGCTACTCGCCTTCAAACCGCCAAACAATTTAATGTGCACGCCCCCCTTCCCCTTCCACTCTCCTCTTCCCTCTCCCTCCTGCTCCCCTTCCATAGACACACCTGAAGAATCCCAATTAAGTACTGGCCGTTAGAGAAACAGTTAAAAGGGCAAAGCATTTTGATTAAATGTTGTGCTTGGTGCAGACGCGTTAATTAATTGTCGATAGTTCCACTGGGTTTACCTCGTCGGCCTTGCATAGCGCTCCTGTTGCAGAGTGGTTAGAGTTGTCTGGACAGACTCCAACAAAGCAAATACATATCTCCAAGCAGGAAACAGGAATAATATTACGTTTAAGCAGTGGTAGCATATACCTGTATGTCACACCACTGCTGAACATAGTTTTATAGTTGATAAAAAGTATATGCGTGTAAGGGGTTATCATTTGGCACTGGTGCTTTGTTCGCCACGTGTATATTGACAGTAGCACGGCGTTGCTTGGAGTGCTAGGTTCCAGGCTGGCTGTGAATGTGCGTGTAGCAGGTGCGAGTGGTCTGCTGACGTGGGGTTGAGGTGGCGAGAACAGAACAGAGCGTGATATTCTGTATCAGTAGCAATAGCAGAGATCTGTCCCAGCTGGTCATCTCGCCTCTGTACATACACCCGAGCTGTACATTATAACTGTACTGTATAGGTTGGTTGGTTGTGGATTCTTTTCAGAATTCTTTTAAAGGGGTTTCAAAACAATCCTGGTTCATGTCTCGTGTGTACGGTATAGCTTAACACAGCACAGTGCAGATGGAACCTGGAACAACCACATGAACCAGACTCTGCGAATCTGATGGCATGTGTCAGTACACACTGTTGTGGAGCTTGCACTGAGATGACACTAATGAGCTTCCATACACAGGGACTTGTAGAGCGGACCCAGTGCATCTGACTTGTCAAAACCAGTCCACATAACCTTTTTTTTTAAACTTAATAATAAAAATCCAAAAAATATGCGTACGTTTGTTGGACTAGTAATGCATAAATTTGCATTCAGTTATTAAAAGTAACCCAATTCTAAATTCCGTGCACACAAGAGAGAAAAAGGACAAGGATGGCAACGCGCTATCAAAATGCATATATAGTTCTAAACGACAACCCTACTCGGGCGGAGCCTAATTTTTAAAATACGCGCACCTGATTGGCTAGCGTATGTGTCACTCTACTGTGCTATTCTTGGTTGCGTACTATTTTTAGATTTCGGAAATTCCACTTTCTCCCATTTTTCCCTCGAACTTAAAACGCATGCTGTCATAGACAGAGTTATCTTCTCATTCGAAAGAATATTTTCAACGAAATGTCAAACGGGCGTTTAAGTACAACGAAAAAAGATGACAGACGTTTCATGGTAAGATAATAAATTAACACACGCACAGCATATATATTATTTTTATATCATGGTACAAAAAAATATGTTATATTATGCTGAATAGATTATACAGCAAATTCAAAGGAGACGACTTTTTTACGTAAGTACAGGGCATTCTGTTTATGATATATTCGTGATTTACAATGATGCTGCATTTTCTACTATAGCATTAACTCATTCCACACGATTCGTTTGAAAATAGCGGAAATAGGACGAGACCAAGAATAGCCCGGTAGATGGACACATATGCCAGCCAATCACATTTGCGTATTTTAAAATTAGGCTCCGCCCCGAGTAGGGTCGTATTTTGCGCGTTGCCACCCTTGTGTTTTTTCTCTCTTGTGTGCACGGAATGATGAAATTTAGAATTGGGTTACTTTAAATAACTGAATGCAAATTTATGTATTACTAGTCCAACAAATGTACGGTTAGTTTTTGGATTTAATTTTTTTATAAAGTTTGTAAAAAAAATAATATATTGACTGGTTTTGACAAGTCAGATCCACTGGGTCCGCTCTACAAGTCCCTGTGCTTCCATAGTATTGTTGTGGCATCGCCTTGTCGCTCACTCACGTCATTGTGCGTGTATGAGAGACTACCACGACACAGGCACCGCGTTATTCTTACAACAGCCCATTACAGCGTGGAGCAGATTTGCTCTTAGTCAGCAAGCATGCATGTGCATTCTCCAGACGGTTATGACACGAGATTACTGTTGTTGTAGTGGGAGTGCGTGGGAACAATACATCCACAACATGCGTATATGATAGCATACCTATTGTTGAGACGATACCTGTATGATTATGAGCACATGATTATGAGCACATGTTTCCGGCAAACACATGCACAGTATACCCCTGTAGACATGAGCACAGTGGAAGTTCCAGAATGGCCAGTGCAGACATGACTGTATAGAAGGATAGCATTTATCTAGCACTGCACAGCGGATCGTCGATAAATGTACACAAGAACATTCTCTGCACACAAAACACAAGGCTCGGATTTTTAGTATTTTTGTCACGATCAGGTTCTCTTGTCCACCCTCTGAGGTCTTGGTGCAGACGAAGCAGAAGAGGCTTGTGGCAGTTGTAGACGTTTATTCTGAGAATACTAGTTTCAGCATAGAAAAAGGGTAGTTGTCGGAATGCGTACAGTCATGGCAGCCGACTGGTAACCGACGGTCGTTACACCCCACGGCGCAAAGTCCGTGAAAATGCTGGTGAAAGGTGGAGAGGCCCAGTAAAGGTTGAGAAAAGATAGCCAGCTAAAGTATAGCCTGTGACATTTGTATCACTAATGTTGATCTAATCTGCATCATACTACACTTGTGTGAGATTGTCTGTAGATGTATTAATTCACTCCATACCTCTATAGTAGTGTTAATCTTTAAATAGTTCCATCCTTGACAATTGGTTCATCCTCGTGAAATATGGCAGCCATGTACATCAGGCGTGACACCAAAGTGAACTATTCTACCGTCTATCGAAGTTACATTCATATTATACCCTCACAGTGTCCACTGTTCATTCGGAGGAAATAATTCACATTTTGACAATTACCAATTCCATGCTTGAAACTGTATTTACGATTCTATATCTCTGTCTTAATGGGATGAAGTTGATATCAAGTTGTGTAGCACCTCGTTTAGCATTCATCAAATCCTTTGGAACCCACATGAAGCCAACATTTCCCAAGCTTCTTTTTCGATATGTCATTCCTGACGTCATATCCGTCATGTGGGCCGCAACAGAAGACCTGTGCGCAGATTTGAGTCAAGTCTAGGTGGGAGGTGTACGGTAATTGGCACGGCAAAGTCGGTCCCTATCATCCCATCTAAATGGAAGGCTCCGTTATCGGAAACGATAAGACAAACACAGTCTGTTGATGAAAAAACATCCAGCACTGGCATATGGTATCGGCATAACACTAACTTGTCCAGGCACAGAATTGTTTGCGAATTATAGGAAGACACCAGACGCTAGTTCGTTACCGTTTGCTATCTTCATGTACATCTGTATGTGTTAAGATATACATACATCGCATCAGAACAAGCTATGGATAAGATTACTTGGAAAAATATGTGTTCCTCTTATATCAGTTGTCATTCAGTATATGTGTTTGTCAGTTTACATATCTGTCCTGTTCAGCACGTGTTGATGTGTATTATATTCTACTGGATTTGGTCCTTTCCCATCTATACGGTTCTTTCATATACACGTTGTGATATTGTTTGACATTCGTAATTACCTGTTCAAAATGCGAGTTACCTACATAAATAAGTAATTATAAATAGATGATTGAAGCAACACCATAAGTTGGAGCCACTCGGATATCTAGTCGGGAGTATTCGGAGGTACTGGAAGACACGTAGACATGTAGACATGTAGACATGTAGCATCATGTTAATGTTTCTAATCTCTATTTATCTCTAGATTTTATCGGATTTTACTAAATTTTCGAAACGTTGTTGGTGATTATGTTTGTTTTGACTTGTTATTTTTGTTGTTTGTTTGTTTGTTTGCTTGTTGTTGTTTTTTAGTTTGTGTATTTTATTTTATTTTGTGTGTGAATATTTATTCCCAACTGAAAGCGTCTTGTTTTTTTGAGTGTGCGATTAAGACGGATCAGATTGGTAGCTATACACAGAGGAGTGAACTTGGAGCAGTAGACATAGTAATACAGAATAGCCGTAGTAAATCACCTATAGAATATAATGAGCGTCAACAACTTAGGTCATCTACCGGTGGGGATTCTGTTTGCCTTAATAATATACCAGAAAGGGTTCCAATGGTTTCCTCAATAGTACACTGGTTGGTATGTTATTACCTTACTAGTATTCTGAATTGGTTTCTATTCGTAATAGTTACATCCATTTGCTTATATACTTAACCACCGATATCTCCTCTCGGTGTTAGTATTTAATCTCGCAATATTTGTGTTTCTTTAGTTACGTATTTACCCATTGTGCTATCGTTTCGTACCAATCGTGCCCGTGGTAGATTAGGGTTGAGCAGATCTACAGTCAGTGTTTGTTTAGTCCTCGGGCTGCCATCTCAGATGTAGAAGTACCTGGTTAGGACTCAGTGTATACATTCCTCTCCACAAAGTGCTTACAGTTTAACAGGGAAGTTCCCCTGGCATCACAGCACTGCACTTTCAGACGTACAGTTTGATAAATTAACTGGTCATGAGCTAGACGAGTTATTCAGGATTGCAATGCAACTGGAAGTTTGGTTCTAATTTGACATACATCATGCACATTGTATGGATTATTCTTCAGGACAGGTTTAATAGCTAATGAAGGGCGAGTGTATGATTATAAATGATTCTAAAAGAACGTATACATGACGTATACTAGACAACAGGACAGAAAGTAAATGTGATTACATTTTGTTTAAATAGATTTTCTAATTACCTTTCTGTACTAAATTGAAGCTCGTTTTTCGTAAATGTGCTTCTCATGCTAAATCATCCTTATTAGGCGTGTCATTACTCGCTCTACAAAATCAATTTCATCAAAATTGACGTCTAAATAGCATTATCAAACTGTGTATGCTACATAATGTCCACACTTATCATAGTGCAATCAGTCGATAGCCATTAACAAAATGGAATATACAGGTATATAAGTAGGTTGACCAACCATGATTTTGCATGTGTTCTTCACCTCTAGACATGTTCTTCACTAGACACGTGTCTTCACGTCTAGACACGTGTTCTTCACCTCTAGACACGTGTTCTTCACCTCTAGACACGTGGTCAGATAGTTCTACTACATTCCTATCTGTGGAGGTGTCCACTATTGCCGTGTATGGAAGTGAAGGTGGAAACTCTTGTGCTGTTTGCTATGCAGTGTGCCACACACAAGGAAACTATAAACATGGATTCTATAAACTACTGAGTGTTATCGCAGTTAAACACGGTGCACGAGAGAGAATGCCACGACATTACGGGGGCAATCAGCAGGACGTGGTGTGGGTGTGGTGGCATTGTATTTGTACAGAGCAGAATCTACCCGCTACCATTGTCTTAAATAGACACGGTATTCTGGCAATAGTAATTGCACGAGAATCATGACTACAGCTATAGCTTGAGAATCCCGTGGAAGTGTACCACAGTCTAGTACCACGTATACTCAGTCTAGGTATCCCAAAATGATCAAACTATTGTAGCCACCTAGAAGTACTACCCGGAAGCATGCTGACATAGGGGTACCAAGTGGTCGCGGGTAACTTGTCACGGGTACACTTAAGTGTACGTGTTTTCACGTGCGTGTTGAGGGTAGATATGTGGATACGGACACGCCATCATGTTTCACTTCAAGCAGAGATCTGGAGTTACACAGTCGTAATGAAACTCCACTCTGAAATAGCGCCAATGGATGTATTGACGTCACACCAAATTTTAGTGTTTCTTTCGAAAACTTAAAATACATTTTAACCGCCATGTTTTATGTGTATTCCTGATATACGGACCCTTCTTAAAATCCAAGTTGTGGAATAAATTAGTCCTGATTCACGACTAGGTTCTATGAGCCTGGGGAATACGAGAGAGTATAAACATTATCGCGTGGAATGTACGCTGATATCGTCTTCTTTTGCTAGTTTCCAACTTCCTCGTGGGATGATTTTCCCTAAAATATCTTAAATCCACGTAATATACAGAAATACAGCTCAGGTAGAATAAATGTACATAATTTAACAATTTATCAATAGACCTATCGTCTGATCCATAAAAACAAGTGTCTAATGGCCCGCTAACTGAACAGTAGAGTGTCTGGGTGACAACCCACGAAGATGCTGTCATTTATTGCGTACGTCTGCTATTTATGAGGTGCAAGAACAGTTAGTTTTGATCTGGGGAGCACCTGTTATAACAGGTTCGTATGAATCATTGAGTACTCGTATAGTCTCACTTCTATTCTGCATACGTCATTTTGTTAAAGATAAAATATTTGGTCCTGTTTTCGTGGTCCGCAGACAACAGTCCGTGCTTCCAAAGTCGTAGCGATGGGTATACGTTGCTTAGCAATGGACATACGTTGCCTAGCAATGGGCATACGTTGCATAGCGACGGGTACGTATGCGATGCATTACATTGTATATGTTGAATAACGACAGGATACATTTTGAATAACGGCATAGTATATTGTGTTGCATAGCATACTCTAGCAGACCTAATTTAGTAATAAGTAGATGCAAATTTGTTCCCATTTATATATTAGATCTGGGCAGAGATTACGAAACGTATTGAATAATATTTCATTCATAAGCTCATATTCTATATTGGGATTTGTGAATAAAACCTGAGTATGAATTCTTACTAAAAAGCGTTTTGCAATCTTTGGGCCTGAATTCCTGTCGGCAGTTATACTACGGCGAATCATGATTGGCAAAGTCAGAACGATGAGCGCTATAGCTGTCTTGTGCTTGCCAAACAAAACATGATATGGAAGTGTTCTGTTTACTCGCTGCGTTCAGTCATCAGCTGAATATAAAATCAGCATCACGTACTGGCGGCTATCAGGATGTTGTATGTCCTCTTGCTCCATTCAATTTTAAATTTCAATTTTATCATGGAAACGTTTTGTATTGCTTATATTCATTAAACACCGTAAATTAAATAATCTGAACTCATGAATACAATCGTGTTCGGTTTAGAGTGTCAATAATATGTCAGACTGGTTCTTTAAAATATTTCCACTGGATACCCAGGTCTACCTCCTACCGACTCAGTTCGATGTCGCTGTCACACCGTTCCTAGAACAGACTCAGCTCGATGTCTCTGTCACACCCTTCCTAGAACAGATTCAGCTCGATGTCTCTGTCACACCGTTCCTATAATACAGCTCGATTTCTCTGTCACACCGTTCCTAGAACAGACTCAGCTCGATGTCTTTGTCACACCGTTCCTAGAACAGACTCAGCTCGATGTCTCTGTCATACCGTTCCTAGAACACACTCAGCTCGACGTCTCTGTCACACCGTTCCTAGAACAGACTCAGCTCGATGTCTCCAGATTCAGCTCGATGTCTCTGTCACACCGTTCCTAGAACAGATGCGGCTCGATGTCTCTGTCACACGGTTCCTAGAACACAAAATAAGCCGTGTATTTGAATAATTGAAGCAATGAGAAACCATTAAATCCAGCTTGGGAAAATAGCGTTTAAAAAAGTTAAACTCGACGTTGATGTATTTATGGCCTGCGACCACCGTAGAGTAGATTGATGCACGGTGCAGTAGATATATTTAGTCCGGAAACATTGGAGAGCAGAGGTATTGTAATAGATGAGCGTGCCTTCGTACTGTCAATAATCGTTCGCTCGTATGTCAAACCTGATGGCCCAAACGGGAAACGCATATGCAGGCTAGTTATTCCACCATCCACGGGTATCGATGGCATGTAAACAGACGTGTATATAGCATACGATCTAAACTTCCTTTCCTTTCTACTACAGTATGCAGCACGGTGTTGTTTAACTACAAGACTCGATTCACCTAAACATTATTCAAAATCTCATCGAGAATGATCATATAGACCTAGACTATCGACACAGTGTTGTGTACAGCTTTTTGGGTTTGTATTGTGTTGTGTAGTCACAGTGTAGTGTAGGTGTATCTGTAGTGTAGTGTTAAGTGTAGTCTTCAGTAAGACGCACAGGTTCAGTATAGTTGCAGTATTGTATTTGTCAACACTAAATCTATTCCAATACCCGGTAGTACTTTACAAAAATATATTTATTGATAGCTGTTTTATATATTCAAGATATTAACATCAAATGATCTCATCCATTGAGACGTGAATCTACGCCAAGACACACGTGGGTACTCATCAAAGGGAGGTAATAGCTCTCATCAAGGGGAAATAATGCCATTCATCCAAGGGAGGGGTTATTGTAACTGGTGGTCTGAATGCTATGGAGTGTTCTCCCCTGTGGCTCCTCAGAACACATGGAGCTCTCCGCCACCACGTAGTGTTCATTAGAGCAGTTTTCACAGAGGGTGGAACACCAAGTGAACACTAACATCAGCCAGAAGTGTACTCTGACAGCATAGGGAACTGGCACAATACAGTAGTTATAGCTTGACCCGGTGTCCTACAAACTGGGGAAGCAATCAAGGTGTGCCTCTTGCCAATTCTACAGTTTGAGTAATAGAACACACGGCATCCCATGGGAATGTATAGCATTGACTTCATAAATATCCTACTAGTTGGTGATGTGTTACTAGTATACATAGCGATACATACGTGTATCAGATGTAATGAGGTCCTGATAATTAATAATTGTTCACAATTGTTCTAAGATTGTTGATTATTTAAGTTTCTGGGATATTGTCATACTCTGTATTCCTACAACCAGTGAACACGCGACACTCTCAAAGCAATCACTAACTCTGCTGAAATATCATTGTAGAAAGGATAAAACATATTACTTTCCACTTTGGACTTGAACAATATCAAGTTGATATGCATAACTCTTGTGGTGCAGTGTGTAACGTGTAACTATATACCACTGTGGTTACATCTTTTATTGCAGTGCGTGTAACCATCAATGTCACACCTATACCACTGTGGTTATATCTTGTGTTTCAGTACGTGAAACCATCAATGCCAGACCTATACCACTGTGGTTACATCTTGTATTGCAGTACGTGAAACCATCAATATCAGACCTATACCACTGTGGTTACATCTTGTATTGCAGTACGTGCACCATCAATGTCAGACCTATACCACTGTGGTTACATCTTGTATTGCAGTACGTGTAACCATCAATGTCAGACCTATACCACTGTGGTTACATCTTCTGTTGCAGTATGTGTAACCATCAATGTCAGACCTATACCACTGTGGTTACATCTTCTGTTGCAGGATGTGTAACCATCAATGTCAGACCTATGGCGCAATCTAGTGCTAGTACTGGTGATATTTGGCGAGATATTTCATGAAGGCATATACCTGATTCCTCCGCGCTGCCCAATGCTATCAGTTCCAGGTGCAGACTCCCATTTCAAAGCGGCGCTGATAGATGACCGCATGTTTGCTTATTTTGATATGAATGTATGAAGCAGGCTGAACACGTGATGCTGCTACGTTTCAACCAGCTGATGTGTGAGTAACAGCGTCACTATTCTACAACAGCGTCACTATTCCTCAACCAGGTGGATGTCACGCCCTCTACAGCTTCAAAGCCCATGTGTAATGCCATGGAGAATCACTTCCTTCTTTTTTCGTCTTCTGATAGTACGAACAACTTGAGTAATACACACAGCAGTGTACACAGGGCTATCTATAGACATGTATTACACACTATGTTCAACATAGAAGAATGTACATAGTGTGTAATTATAATACATGTCTGTAGATTGCATTGTGTATACTGCATTGTGTATGCAGTCCGCTTACAAATATTAAACATTACAGTATGCATATGTATTATTAACAAACGTATACATTTAAGTGTATTTCACATGTGTGTACATTTATCACATATCATAGAGTCTAGGAGTGAAATAAACCCATGCTATAAATATAAATAGAGGATATCATATGAGTGGTCATATATTACTGAATTTATTAAACGAGTTGGCAAAACTGATATTATGCGAAGCTGTTCATTTTGGCCAACTAGCTTAAGACATTCAGTACTATATGAAGACGAATGTGAGATTCTATTTATCACATTGCTGTAGAAACTATTGTAATATCGATTTTCAATCAAAAACACTAAATAGGCAAATGTCTTGGGAACTGGGTTAAAGCACGCAGGTAAAATATATTTCCTAGTAAATGTGTAAATATTAATAAATGTGTTTGCATATTCAATTGAAGACATTTATTTAATTCATATTCGATAAATTAAGTCCCAAAAAGAAGCTCTAAAAGTGGTACAAAAAGACTTTGATATCGCGATATGGTTCGAGATAACTCATGTCAAAAATATCATATCTTGCACAGTAGTGCATAACACCTGGAAAGATTTTCATTGGCTGGTTACATGGCTTGCATTACAGTTTTCCCACGCCTGTCATTGTGATAGACGGTTTCATTGGTTGGTACTGTCGGGGCGGTGGTTGGATGTATTCATGCGCCACTCCCTATTTGACTTCCACTTGAGAATACGTTTGAGTTGTATGAATTTCCGTTCAAAAGTTGTTGGATAAAGAAATTAACAAACTCGCTAGTGTGTCATATTGCTTTTACGACATTCGTGATTCACAAGTTAATATTTTCATCGCTCTCGCTCGGAAAATATTCATTTTGGAATCATTCGTGTCGTAAAATCAATATGACACACTAGCTCGTGTATAATCTCTATTTCTTATATACTTAACAGTGAAAGACAGAGTTGTACCAGGTGTTTGCAACTTATATACAGGTATTACACACTACAAACCTATTTACCGCACGGTATTACACTGAAACTATAACCAATATACCGTACATGTATCACACACAATAGCCTATATACAGATAATAAACACTACAACTTATATACAAGTATCACACACAATAGCCTATACTAGTATACAGGTATTACACACTACAACTTATATACAAGTATCACACACAATAGCCTATACTAGTATACAGGTATTACACACTACAGTGCATACAGGGTTTACTTCCCCGGCACAAGTCTAATGCCAGTGCGCTGCGATCACACTATCGGATCTTCTGCAATGCTCGCGTATGATTCTACTTCCGCCGTGAATGTCGGCATGCAAGTTGCGGTATTATTAACATGCAGAGCAGACTGTCGACATTATACTACAGTTACAAGCACAGATGAACGTTAACTTGTGTTGTAGAAGATAATAAAGTGAGTACTTTCCCCGGACTGGGGAAGCGGCTAACACGTGTTGTGTGTTTTCTTGTTATTTGAACCGTCTTTATTCCGCGTCTCTCGCATCCAACAAATCTGGCGCTATTCATTTCCCGTCTTCCCGTATTTAGTCAGGAAAAGTGTTTCGGACTCAGAACTATTTATGAATATCATTTTGGAAGACGATTCGGAAGAGCTGATAAGCTAAGTGTATTCTCGTTAATTATGGAAATGTTTCGCAATTGTAGACCACGTATAGCTACTGACATCTTGATTACTTACAACATTCGAAACGAACGTTTACGATGGAACAGATTTGTGTTGGTGTAGGTCAAGAAACTATATTAGAGTATTTAGGTTTGGGTCAGACAAGAAAGTTAATATATTAGCGCATATGGCACCGTTTTCTGGGGCACATTACAGAGCCTCCGTGTTTAGTTGGACTGGGTGCCCGGGGGCAAGACGTATACGAGAACACGGCTACCTGTAACTTTACCTGTCATTTGGTCTGTGGATTTTGACGGGGTGCTGTATGAATTGATGGTTCCGATAAACGTTTTATAAGATTGAATTCTTATATAAGATTCTTTATTTGTTTTATTTCTTTTGTATTTTTGTATTTGCAACGTTATTGAATACAATAGGACAGTTAAGTGTAAAAGTGTTGGTATGAATAGCCAATGCTGTTAGAAAAATCAGATTGCATAGTATATAATTGGAATAGAATTTCATGAAATATATATTTTATCATTTGTTTTTTATATATATATTTTTTTTGTATTGGGGTTTTAAGTCGCTTTCAAGATTCTTTCACTTATATTACGACTTGTCAGTTTAGGGCAGGAGGAAACCC
>JAUTBT010012733.1:0-23503 GCA_032361225.1 Lepetodrilus schrolli
GCGATATTGATAGGATGCGATGTCTGTAGAGTGGCAATGCAGTTATCATCCTTGGTCTTGTCAGTACCAGCCGGTGCCTGCAGGCTTACTGCAACATTCAGCATTACGGATGTTGCGAGTTTCCTCCTGCCCTAAACTGACAAGCCGTAATATAAGTGAAGGAATCTTGAAAGCGACTTAAAACCCCAATCAAAAAGCAAAAAAAAAGCTGACCAATGGTGGTGGTGTCAATATTACTAATATCAAGAAAACCTTTACAATACTAATGTTTATAGGCTGGAGTCCAGGCATGAATCCCGGTCTTGGAACGGCAGAAGAGCGGAAAAAGAAGCGTCGCAGTCGATGGAACACTGAAGGTGACGACAAGACCGTCATACCTGGTATGCCCACCGTCATCCCGGCAAACCTGTCTGGCGACCAAGAGAAGCAGTATCTAGGTAAAATCCCATTGATAGTCAAATTCATTTAGATGCTATGGTAAATAATAATTGGATGTCCCATTATGGTTAGTTTATGAATTTCGAAATGTCATATATAAATTTTACATATAGATGGACACGGACATTAATGTTCTAAGAGTTGTCATCCCACACTTTGTCAAACAAGCAATGCGTACGTACTTTGTGTTATAGAATGTTATTATATATTTCAAAATGTTAATTTATGCTCTTTTTTTTATATCATGATCTTTCTTTACCTGTTAAGCATTGTGTTTGAATTCTAAAGTACTGTTTTGTAAATATTATGCTTAACTTGTTATCATTACTTTTTGTGACTGTCAATGATTGTTATGATGAAATGGAGCATTAGTTTATTTGCTAATTCTGACCAATAATATCAGCCTTCATCCACAGGTAAATGGCTTAAGTTATTGGACAATATTTTACTTAGTTTTATATAACTCATTTCAATTTTTCTTTTTACTGATCAACTTGACAAATATTTCAGAATGCAAGGTACGTTACAAGCTAAATTGATAATTTAAGTTTCAGACATAGAACAGGAACACAATAGGTTGGAGTTAGCGTATGTTGTTGTCAAGTTTCATGGTAAATGAATATTCTTGGAGGCGTCTTAATAAAAAAAAATCTAGAAATTAAAAATTATTATGTGATCCGACAAGACGTTTGCAGCTGAAGTAACAGGCTTTGCTCTGTTAGAATAGCCTTGACTAGCCTTGTATGCTCCAGGTGTATGTGTTGCCACTGATTAGAGAGAATACTATTGGTAATTACTGAAGTCTCTCAGTATATGTTTTAATTTAAACATTTTATTCAAGATGAAATTAATAGGTTACAAGTTAAATGAAAACTGCTCCAGTATATTCATATGCCATTGAAAAGTGATGATGAGTAACCATGGTAACTATTCTGGACATATATTGTTTTGCATCCGCGCAGTAATTTCAGTTGTAATTAAAGCAATTTGTAACATTCATATAACTTTCTAAAATATGTGAAAGAAATTACCTAGGAGTGCTGAGAAATGTTAGAGAATTCTGACCTATGAGGAGATGATAATTAATTTTAATAACGCATATTGATTTGTTCAATGCTTTATTATTCTAACATGACAAATTGACAAAAGATACTTTGTAAACATTTAATATTTTGTACTCTATAGGGCTTTATGACTCCCAACCAATTACTTTCTATTCTGAAACTCTAAACTACAGTGTTACGTGTAGTAGACAGGGTCCCTTATTGTGTTGGTTTAGAAATGTTTGTTCAGTTTTGTCCAGAATGGTTATACGTACTTGGTGTTATTTGATGATGAATACATGCTGTGATTTAACCACTTGTATTACAGTGCATCTACAGATTGAAGAAATAAGTCGTAAGCTGCGAACTGGGGACCTCGGCATTCCACCTAATCCAGAGCAAAGGTTTGACATCAGAGGGTTAACCCTAAATGTCATCTGATTTTGTCAACAGCAGCTGACCAAGACAGTGGGAGATTGGCACAAACATGGCTAGACCTAATTAGATGTCTTTCCCCCGTGGCCGTTATTATGCTATGTTTCTGGTCATAATACGTTCGTCATCTTGGATAATGCTAATCCTAACATGCATTGGACTTTCCAGCAGCTACGCGGTACATGGTACAGCTGATCTTCAAGGTTGAGATGGGACAGTGGATTGCTGTTCACCTGTCCAATTCTGACTTTGTCAAATTATGAAACTTTGTGAGGGGCATTTAGAAAGATCATTTGAGAAATTTTGTAATTGATTGGCATTTGGGGATTTTCAATCATTGAGTAGATTTACCCTAGGTTTTAGGTGAATTATAAGGTCTCTACTAATACGAGGTAAATTTTCACAATTGGAAGTTCCAAATTTTATATCTTGTTGTTAGATGTACAGATGTTAGCCTGACTGCTGCTGGGTAAACCAGACAATAGATAACAATTACCTGGAACCAGTAGATGAAATTAGAATACATCACTAGTACAGACGCAAGGATTCATTTATGGAAGATTGCAATTTATCAAAATATTTTGTTGTTCCATCTGAATGAAAAGTAGGGAAAACATTCGCTTGTTTGTGCCAATAACACAGCACTGAAAAACAGCACTGAAAATGGTGGTGAGAAGTGAACATGGTAATGTCTTGATTTTATCTTTTACTTGTCACCTGAAATATTCTTTCCATGCCTGACACCATCAAGGTGTTTTTCAGATATAATATATGCATGTCCCTATGTATAGAATGCACAGCCTATTCCTAAGGTGTTTCACTCAACTAAAAAGCTCCTCTTAGTCCTCATGTGTAATTATTAATTTATATGTTGTTAGCCTTGTTGGTCACTTGGCTAGAACGAGCAATTGTAAAGCAGCAAATGTCCAGAGCAAACAGCATAGGAAGTGTGGAGATTGACAGACAGTATGGACAAGGCCTTTTAATCTATGAAACAAGTCTAACAATTTCAAGGCATCAGTTGTCTCCCATCATCTGTAATGTTCGATATTAATCAATTTTTAAATTGTATTAATTGTTCTGTTGGTATTCAGTTATTTGGATTCACAAAAGAAGTGGATTCACCAACCAAGAAGTTGATCATTAATTACTTTATTAGTTTACATTTTTTCACAAAAGCTAAATGATAATATATATTTTCAGGATATTCCTTAGATGAACCAAAAATTAAATACTCATTGAATTTAATAGATGTGAAGGAATTGTCCAAGAAAATAAAAAATACTATTAATTTATTGATTAACAATAGTTTCCGATACTGACAGATAGTGTACTATTTAGTAAATGATGCACAAATAGGTATAGACTATTCTTGGATAAAGGAATACTTATATTTTTTGTGCTAAATATTAGCTATTTAACAAATCGAGGTGAATTTCACATTCTCTTGCTGTTTCTGTTTATACTTTGCTCATAGTGTTTGGAAATTGTAACTAATATGGATTTCTTTCCCATACATAATTCACTTCTCTTTTGTAAATCTATGCATGGATGATAAATGTGCAAATGTAAATTATATACTCCTGATTCTACTGTGAACTAGGCCTGCAACTATACAGTTCTTTACAACATGATACAATGATATAATACATGATACAATGTGTAAATATTAGTTTGAACAAGCTGAAGAAAAGAAAGTTAAATAAGTTTTAAAAATGCTAAAATAATTAAAGCATGTCTCAAAATTCATACAAAACTAGATCTAATGAAAGTACTATGTTAGCAAAATATTTAGCACTTTAAAACCTTGAGCTTAATTGGAAAAAAATGGCAATGTTATCTTTGTATGCAATATGTATATTGCATATTAAACAATTTAAAAGTAATTTTCTACATAATGTTACTACAGAAAAATATGAAAGAAAAAAGATGCTTTCTTCTATGACTGACCAGCATTTATCGTCATGGTCTGCCATTTTATTTTTTGTGAACACAAATAATTATGGGACCAAACTAGGGCTGGCTATTTATACACCGATAAATGCAATTATTGTTGATGGATATATTTAGTAATGATTATCGATTTAATAACTGTTAATGCTATTGATATCTATAAACAGAATGATGGATTACAAAATAAAGCTTTTATTCACTTTTAAAGGACTTCCTGAAGACTGGAAACAAGCAGCAGATGATCTGCCAGCAGTATGAAGACATTGTCAGCTTGTTAGGGAGTAGGGCCTAGACTGTTCCCTTATTTATATCTCGTACATTTTCCAAATACATGTATGTATTTTTCCAATAAATTATCCTCAAAAGACTAACAATCCTTCAGAATGGATTTGTCCGATATTTATCAATAATTGATCGATATTGAGCTGACGATTATCGATCTTTGATATCTGTATTGATAGCCAGCCCTACATAAAACTGATGTTGATGCTGTACCACCATTGAGTGACAACATTGACTTCAGAGGGTAGCTCTAATTGACTAGGGAAAAAAAGCATATTTGTGATATCGCTATTCTATATCGATTTTTGAAGCCTGTGAAGTAAGTAATGGATGAGCTTGAATAGTCAGCTTATTTCTGGGCTGGTGGAAGCGCAATGGTAAAATGTTGGACTTCAGAGCCCAATGTCCCGGGTTCGAATCTCATCCGTACTATAGATGTTGCAGGTTTCCTCCTGCCTTAAACTTAAGTCATTATATAAGTAAAACAATCTTGAAAGCGGCTCTACCCCCAATTAAAAATAATATTGGTCAATGGCCACATTGGTCTGTGACTTGTATATTGTCACTAATGTATCTATTAATTATTCCAAGTTGTAGTAATATTCAAATTGTAAATGCTTCTTTTAAATAATTGCTATGTTTCAATATTTTTATTTAATTTATAAGTGGTGTTCCGATGATTGATTAGAATCGAAAATCGGTTGGTTACCCTTTAGCAATGCAACAATCGATGACAAGTTGTCACAATCGATTGTCATGAATAATATTCTAAAAATAGTTCAAGTGAAATGTTCCTTTTTATTTATATACTTTCGGATTATCATAGAATAAATGTTGTTGTAAAGCTGGGTTCACATATTCTAATACAGTAGTTTTATCCTAATATATGTCGATGTTCCAAGATGTTATTCAGTGCATAGTCAATATATTAACAGAATGTTGAGACAAACCAGCTGATCCAACATGACAGCTCCCCATGTCAGGCTACTGACAAAGTTGGGGATTTCTCAGCATTGCTGTTGGAAGTACATGTACTTTAGCTTTCCAGAGTATTAAGACATACAAATGAGAAGTGCAGTTACTAACGCGAGCGAAATTAATGATTTGCCAGTATTGTTCAGTTTTTGATCATAGCAAACTTAATTTTATTATGTCATAGATTATTAGGACCCATTTCATTATGATCTATGGTTTTGTGGGTAATTAATCATGTCAGACACAGTTTTAAGAATGAATGGCATGCAACCGATAGTAACCAATTATGGATTACGAAGTTGCAACCGATTCCCATCACTATCATTTATAGATATTTTTTATTAATACATACTGACACAATCTGTCTTTTGCTTACATTTACATGATGGGACATGTGGATTTGGTTCATGTGCACATCAGTCTTCAGCCATGCTGGGAGTTCACTCACATCAAACCAGTAGTAGTTTTCTGGGACCTATGGCGTGACACTGCCAAATGGACTAGTACACAAGGCAAATAACTCACTTTTGTTCCCCATTGTGAATAATCATTTTGCTTTTGATATATGATCCCAATCTTTTCCAGCAACAGTGGAAGTCTTACATTAACAATCTGCTTAATAAGTCTTTTTAATTCACAGCTGTAATGTAGGTCACAGTTGTACTATACCATAGTCTACCAACAGCTTCAAAAAGTTTAGTTTGTTCATCCTGACAAATAGATATGTTCATTTACATTACCTAATTTGAGGTACGGTATGTGATTGCCAACCAGACATAATTATTGTATCCTCTGTCTCGGATCATGTTAACTTGACACTAAACAGTGGGCTGTTTCCTGCTTCATAATTTGTTATTTTCACTAAAAAGGAAGTCGTATGTAATAAACAATGGTTATATTGTAAAACAATTTCTCTACATCATCATCAATTATCACATTGCCTGGATTCACTTTTTCTGTGTTAATTTATAACCACTCCACAAGTAATCACACAATTCACATACGTCAGACTATACTTGAACCCACAAATAATGTTAAATATTACCAACAATTCGTGCATTAAAAAATAAAAAATATCATAATTTCTACAATTTTTGTGTAGTAAATAGTTTGTTGGCTTAAATACTTTATTCTATGTAATAAAAGTTTAAATTATCTTTGGCATACTATATATTCTGAAATCCACTTCAACACATAAACTGTTTTGAAGATAAAGGCCTACTGCCAGACATACATCAGTGTGCAGAGATGACTACTTTTAATTTTCTATTTAAAAAAAAATAACTATACCCGAAAGCTGTGAGCTAATGTTCTTGCAAAAAAGGGCTATCTTGTCCCAATTGTAGCTATTCAACAGAAGAATGGCTTCTATGTTCTGTCAACAGATATATAAATCAACACTTGTAATCGGTACATTATAACAATAGGCATTTGATAGTGTCAACAATTTTAGTTTATTATTGTACGAAACGGTAACTGAAATCTGTTTACACTTATCTGTTTTGCATTTTTATTTTCGTATTTTTTTATCTCGATAAAAAATAAAAATGAACAAAATATTGAAAACCAATGGGACATGCAGAAAATGTAGCTTGTTGCTCAATATACTTGTGTAGACAAATCAATGTACATACTTTCAGGTCAAATACATTTGACTATGAATATGTCAACAAACCATGATTTGTATACCTTTAATTAACTTGATGGAAGTTACAAGTTTCATGCATACTGTATGTAGGAATTTTAATAATCTGTATGTAGGTATTTTCATATCATTGTCTAATTTTTATTTGTCTTTTAATTACTTTCATAGATTAGGTTGTATTATCCCAAGGATATTGTCCAACTAAATGGTAATATACTATATCACATAAGTAGGACATTGACCAACTTCACATAACGTAGAACCATGTCAGCTACAGAAACACTGACCGTGTTCTTATCTCCTTTGCCAAATACATGTAAATATACCTGACATCCTTTCACTCGTTCACTCCTGCACATTCCCCTGTCTGTCTGGTCCGTCTTCCCCCTCTCATGCCTCGCTTGTTGCCTTCAGATCTCCATCTCCTGAACCCATATACAACAACGAGGGGAAGCGGCTCAACACACGGGAGTATCGCACAAGGAAGCGTTTAGAGGAAGAGCGACACAAGCTTGTCCAGGAGGCTATCGTACTCAACCAGGACTACAAACCCCCACCAGATTACAAGTCAGTTTCCTGCAATTGCTTGTGTATAACTAAAAACCCATTTAACACTGCTAGATATTGTTGTTCTAGAAATACTGATAGAATTCTTGTGGTTTGTATTTACATAATAATGGTGACATTCAGATTTGTTCACACGAAGGATTTGTTTAGATAGTGGGAGGAAACTCATTGCTTAGTGTTTGTTTATTTATTTTTTTGCTAGACCAAAGGTTATATAATTAATAACCTGACGTCATGCAACATGACATTTTGATACTGTCAACATCATGTAATACTAGACATTGTGAAAAAGGCACAGCTTAAACTTAAGATTTAGTAAACAACACATTCACTGTATGATAATGGCGATATTAAATTACCACATGTATATTGGCTTGTATGTTATTTCACGTGTAATGTATTTGATAATTTGTGTCCTCAGGCCTCCAGTCATACGAGTAAGTGACAAAGTCATGATACCACAGGAAGAACATCCCGATATCAATTTTGTTGGTTTGCTTATTGGTCCCAGAGGAAACACACTGAAAAATCTGGAAAAGGATGTAAGTATAGTATTATGTTACACCTTTGCTTAAACTACTGGTAGGATTTAGATGAAACTTGCTTCGTGCATACATGGATGTTAACCGATTCAGAATTGTTCAATATATATAATCTACTTATAGTGGTAAGGAAACCAATATCAATGTTGTCCGTTTTATTTATCTAATTACATTCAATAAGCGATAGTATTTATAACTGTCCTCGATTTAGCTTAAAAACACATTATCATTGATTATGGTGCTGTCAAATAAATGTCAAATAAGTAAAACTGCCAAGTGAGCTATATACCACTTTTGATAAAATTAGATGAATTGGTCTTAAATGTTGCCCACACTTTGTTTCATCATTTAAGGAGATTATTTCTGATCATCATGTTTTGTCAGACTGGGGCAAAGATTATCATCAGAGGTAAAGGATCTGTGAAAGAGGGAAAGATTGGTCGCAAAGATGGACAGCCACTACCTGGAGAAGACGAACCATTACATGCCTACGTGACTGCCAACAACCCAGAGAATGTGTCTATAGCTGTAGAGAAGGTAGGACATTTGTCAGTTTTAACACTTCCAGAAGTAGCGTTCTCGTCCCTGCTGCGACGTTGAGCACTAATTCAATCGAACGTCTTTGGCTGTCTTGTCGTGTACAGTTGTTCGGCTAGCTCGGGACCAACTTTTCCCCCTCTACTGGTTAAGTAATTATTGCAATGGCAGACTATTCTTTTTAATTGGAATGGAGTACACTTCTCACTTTGTTTCAAAGAAATAAATATATCAATTCAAACTTAAATTTACCACTGACAAACTGCCGAAACATAAGTGATGTCGATGGCCTTTTTCTAATTCAATTTTCCAGTTCCGGGTCGCCTGTAGACTGACTCTCAGCCCTATCAAATAGCTCATGATATGCACACAATATGAAAGATAAAACCAAATAAATAGATGAATATTCAAAATAGCTCATTATAAAGCGTGTGCTGTATCATGTATTCCCACAAATGAATTTTATATATGCCACTGACCCCAAACTAGCATTGTTCTGGGACTAGGAAAACAAGTATGTGTGAAAGATTCACACAACGTTAAACATCAAATCAATTTTTAATAAACTTTTTTTTAGCTTTTAAACTTCTTTTTTTTTTTTAGATACCTTAAACTATTGAATGCACCTCTATTCTCAATAATCTGGCTTCAGATCAAGGAAATCATCCGGCAAGGCATAGAAGTTCCCGAGGGTCAGAATGATCTGAGACGACAACAGCTCCGAGAACTTGCGCTGTTGAATGGAACACTGAGAGAAAACGATGGACTCGCGTAAGTATGATTCAAAATCAATTTCAATTCCCAATTCTACGTTTTCCTTCTGGCTCGAGATCATTTGTCTATCACAATCATAATGATATTTTCCATCCCGAAAATGCTGTCAACATTATTATGATATGTTTTGTATTTCAGAAAACTGAAACAATTGCAACAAGCACAAACCATCATAACCAATACCATTATCTGTACTGTATGTGGTGGCACAGGACACATAGCACAGGACTGCAAGGAGAAGAAGTAAGTACAGTCACCTGCTGTTAACCAATAGCCAATCAGCAGTATAAACCATTAGCCAATCAGCAGCATAAACAACTTGATGGGACTGCATATAGTGGGTGTGATATCAATCGGATATAGTTGTCAGTATAATTAAATAAAGGTAGAAAACACAGTTTTTATGTTGAGCATATTTTCCGGCTTGCACACTTCCCACAAATAAGACAATTAAATCTCCCAGGGTTGCTATAAGCAAAGTGGAATAGTATCCAGTGGATTACATACAATGGATCTTTTCTTGGAAGGGTACTTAGTGCAGGCTTCTTTTGCATATGTTGGTTTCAAATCCCTTCTTTTTCTCTCCAGACCTGGGGATTCATACCGGATGCAGCAATGTCCAGTACAGTCTCAGGCTGATAAAGCAAAAATGGACAGCGAGGTATGTTTATGCTTTCAAATTCATGGGGTTCAAATGAATTTTGATATTTGCAACCAGCCATTATTGAGGAGATACATTTGAAAGAAAGATATCCT
Organism: Lepetodrilus schrolli; assembly: GCA_032361225.1. NCBI lineage: Eukaryota > Metazoa > Mollusca > Gastropoda > Lepetellida > Lepetodrilidae > Lepetodrilus > Lepetodrilus schrolli. The sequence continues at coordinate 9,948 of JAUTBT010012733.1, forward strand.
GCCTTGCTATAATAAGTGTCCCATACCAACTTTTACAACTACTTTGAAAGTAACTTGTATTACAAGAGCTTGCCACTATGCATTCAGTTTTAGAGTACACACGGGATTTCAAGTATTCTACAAGTTCTATCACATGCCGGTTCAGGTAGTTTCTTTATTAATGGTGATAATCTCAAGTTAAAACACTTCCACCTCCTAGTCATTAAAGACGTTTTATCTCTGTTGCAGTATATGTCATTAATGGCTGAACTCGGAGAGGGCCCTCCTCCCAAAGTGGAACGAACAGCACCAATGTTCAACCATCCACGACATTCAAACTTCGGACCTCCGCCTCCAAACCCAATGGTATGTACACTTTTCCAGGAAACTGTTAATTCAAATCTTGCATGCATAGTAGTTTGATTCGGATTCCTGGGATACGGTCGTCGTGTATGGGTGAAAGATTCCCGCTGTGACGTAAAACAGTGATTCACTCACTCACTGGGATAAGATACAAAAACTATTGTCAGATAGGAGTACTATACATGCAAGATTTGAATTAAGTTTGCTGGTAAGGATTCCCAGGATAAAACTCAAAACAATATAAAATTGGAAATGATACAATTCTTGATGCAATGTGGTGTGTAGAAAATTGCATACATTATTCAATATCTTGATTTAAGCTGTAGATAGTAAAAAGATAGTTTTAAAAAATAAGATAGTAAATAAAATATAAATGTTGATGTTTCCCCAGGCTATCAACCCTCCATGGCCACAGAACTCTGGACATAAGCACTACATGGGACCACCAGGATTTCAAGGCAATCATTCCACAGGAATGCACGGTCATGGCAACAACTCTCAGTTAATGCCCCTGAATGCGGGCGGTCCACCTCCACATCAGCACTACAACACGCACACACATCTAGCTCCTTGGCAGCAGCACAACAATCCCCCATCCTCCGTGTCCACCACTGTAGCCATGGGTAGGTTGTCATCTCAGGAGTCGTATTATCAAATAAATAAATAAGGCCCAGCAGATGAGGGAAGCATTCTACTATATTTTGGAAATCGGCTCACATAATCTGGTGTTTTTATTCTCACAGCGTGTCTGCAAGTACCTGGAGCCTGTAGACAATTGGAAATTCTTTGTAGTTAAATTTATAAGAAGCTAAATTTATATGTCCAATGGGGTCAACTGGCTCTTAATTTAGTTGGGTACATGTCATCGGCAACTTTCACACTTGTGAGAATTCATTCTAGAATTAGTCCTACATTTTGTGTATGCTAGGATGAGGATGATTAGTAATGTTTATTTGTTTACAGTGCCGCCACCTCCACCATCACTGCTGACTCCACCCCCACCTCCACCCCCCAACAGCCAGCACAACTCCATGCCATGGCTGCAACACTCTCAGGGTATGCTGCACATACTCAACCGTGTGTGCTTGTGTGTGTGTGTGCTTGTGCTTGTGTGTGTGTGTGTGTGCTTGTGTGTGTGTGTGTGTGTGCGTGCGTGTGTGCATGCATTGTATTGTGAAGTACGTCCGTTGTATGTGTCTTGTGTGCATATGTCAGGTCAAAATTCCAAGGCTTCATTATTTCTTAGGAATGAGTTACGAGGACATTCCCCTACTTAAAATACAGTGAATTAATATGTATTTAACAAAATTGCATGTGGCCAACTAGCTGTAGTTCTGTAGCTAAAAAGTGCCTCGTTTACTATTTTGCTATGTATATGGCACCCATTAGCTACAGAGGATTGCAGTAATATGCATCAACAAAAGTACGCTCCAGATCTCAATGTGCTTGGTTAATCACTACGTGTGGCATAAATACAAATGAAATCCAGCTAGGAATGGATTCACTAACTTCATGTCTCCATGCTTATTTTCGAGAGAAAAAAATGTTGTTTTCAGTCTTTTATGAAATTCGTCACCGATCGCGCTCATCAACCAACACCATCTTGTTAAAAATAGCTCCAAAATGAGTAAAGCAAATTGCTCAATGATCACCACCTTTGCAAGCTACGTCTTTAGCAGATATCTTCACAGAAACCGCAGAACAAATTATCACTGATTGGTCTCGATGCAAGTTCTAGACCAATCAAAAGGCATCGCACATAATTACTTGAAATTCATGAAGATATAAAAGTTGAACTGCATTTATATGTGTGTGAATACTGCATCACCAATGATTTTGCGTTAATGAAATTGATTAGTTGAAGTTGGGAGCGACATTAATATATGATGGTAACATCCTGTTTGTCAATACCCTCTTGTGATACAATTATATATTATTGTATTGTTAAATATTGTGTATATATGTCCTGTCATGAGAATAAATATTGTTTAAAACATTAGTTGAAGCCTTTGCGCATGGGAACTAGGGTGAAAGTAGTCCTGGTTTCAACCAATCAGCTTCGAGAAACACAAAAAGACAAAATCAACACTGTTGATTGTTGAATCGTTATTACACAGTAGAAATCCACCACAAATATTGAATAATGTAGTATATCATCTTCTTACAGCTGCGCCAGTTCCACCACCTCCTCCTTCAACGACATCACCATGGCAATCCCCCACTGCTGCTCCTCCACCACCGTGGCAGCAGCATGCACCTCTTCCTCCGATGCAGCCTCCCATTCCCAGTGGTGTGGCCCCACCACCACCCCCAAATGGCCAGGGATACAATCCTGTGCCACCTCCACCTCCACCAGCCAGCAACTTTGATGTTGGACAGTTGAGTGGAGTGAATCCAATGCTGGCACCACCACCGCCACCACCACCACCATCATCATCTTGAGGTGGTCTGTATCTAGGTGTCAATATAGTCAAAAGATTTGGAATATTAATTAACCTCGACTGTCCTGAACAATATTTCTTGGTATGAATACAAAATTGCAGTTTAAAGAGCTGCATGTAATTGTAATGATTTATTGTCAATTCCATCACACTTGTTGCGTTCATTTGGTGTTTGTGAATATCGTTAATTCACCAGTTCCCAACCTGTGAACAAGCCTTCACCAAATGGAGAACATTCAGGTGAAAAATAGGCAAGATGGATGAAATACATTTTTCATGCGGAGAGTAAAAGGTATCGTCTCAAAAGATTAAATTTTAGTCTACAACTCGCCACTGATATTAATGTATTGTTATGAATTCTTCAAATATCAATTTAAAATGTTGACCTATTGTGTTAACAACCTGTTTAATATGTTATGAATCTTGTACTTCAGTCTTGAAAATTAAATGAGATGCATAGACGTATAATACAGACTATTGCTTTCATGTTATAACTACAAATGGCTTCCTTAGAAATCCTCATTCGTTGCATGTGCATTGTGTAATCACTTGAGTCTGTTGTTCAGATGGATAATGATTGGGACCTTTACTGTTGTGGCCATCATCACTTTAGGAATATACATTTCAATTGCTTTTATTATCCAGTCTTAATTAAACTATTGCTGTAAATACATATAACAAATGATAATGTTTGGTGCAAATTTGTCACTGAAAATAAAGATAATATTTAGAGAGATTATTTGCATATTTTATAGTCTGTTAAGCTGAAATCTAACAAACATTCTTCAATTTTCCTTCAGTAAAGTACTTAATTCAATGAATAGTGGCTTAAATTTTCTGAATGAGGCAGGTTGTACTTCATTAATGATGTATTTTTAGTTACTTGACATCTAGATGCCATACTTCGGATGTGCATTAGAAAATCATTTCTTTTATTTCTGTCATTACTATAGGTTGCAATTTTAGTTGCTATTTAACTATTCATCTAGCTATTACATCATGTGCATAATTTTAACTACATTATTTTTTACTAATTAAATGTTTAATCGTTGCAAATGGGTGAAAGATTCCTGCAGCAACGTTAAACTCCGTAATCACTCACTAGTTTCTAGTCAAGAGTGTAGCATAGCTATCGTGTATAGTCATTTGTATCTCAAGTAGAGAAAAGTTAGCAATTATTTTCATGATTTCACTTGCCGCAATTTTGTTCACGAGTTGTGAAGATCTAGTCAGAAATCCGTACGACAGTTCACAAGTTGTGTTCATGGGATATTTCGCCAAACGAACGCTCTTCACAACTTGTATACTGGGAAATATGATATTCACAATGTCTAATAAACGCAGCATAATACTGGTTGTAAATATACATCTGTTGAAATTGGGGCAGGATAACGCAGTGTCGATGACTTGCTTCCATCATTACTGCAGCTGGAGACTCAACTTTTTATTTTACTTTGTGCCAAGATCCAGCATGATGATTTCCTTGTTTTTGTATATGTAGATCTTTTAATATCCAAGATGTGTATACGTGTATTTGATCATGTCATAAGTCACATTCAGTTACGATTTGATATGTCAAATTATGATTTGAGCAACTAGTGTATTTCCCTTGTCATGACTAGTTTTGGAAATAAAAGTTTGATAAATATGACTTTCCTTTTTGTAATCTCTCCAGAGCAAAGGCCCAACATGTGTATATTTATAACAAATTCTGCCATGTATCAGACCATGCAATACAATATGGACAACTCCATGTTCATGAGTTGCTGTTTCAGTTTCACCACAGTATTTCAGCAAATCTAATTGTAAAAGAAGTAAAGCATTTATTGAAAATGCAAACCAGTCCTTGTTTATTAAAAACATGATTGCAATAGCTGAACAGGAAAGTGGCAGAAGATGGGGGCGACTTTCACAATCATGCAGCACATAACGCTGCATGGCCACGTGGTGGAGTATAACGGGCTCCGTGGTGTCATCGTTCGACTATCAGCCTGGACAGCAGTAGGTCGACATGCACAAAGACCTGCCAGCTGTGATAGAAGTGAAATAGTCTTGAAAGTGGCTTGAGATAAATACAGCCCGTGTTTTTTAAATTGATAAATGACAGGTGTCTGAGCTTTATGATCTCGTGAAAATGGACCCAAACCGCAGTAGATTCTGGCCATGTACCATGTACGCTTTAACAGTGTTTTTAACATTTCCACTATATAAAATTAATTGTTGCTGTTATGGTTTCTACATCACGAAATCATTAGCATATTACCCACATGCCTGCGAACTTAGACGATTTTGACCGGGTCTCTATACTCGGTGTATCATAAATAGTAGAACATAAAATAGTATATATATTCGATAGCTTACAAACACGATAAATAGTTAATTGCACATAATTGATACATTGCCATACATGTAGTTTATATGTAAATTATCAAATTGTTATTATTACAGAAGCTTAACTAAATTCTTTCAGATACAGAATATAGTGGCCTGGTCAAAAAATATCCTAAGTTCACAGAGGTATGTGGGTAATATGCTAATGGTTTCGTGACATAGAAACCTAAACAGCAACAAATTAATTTAGTGGAAATGTTGGAAGCACTGCTAAATCGTCAATGCACATGTTGGTGATGGTACATAACCAGAATCTACTGGGGTTTTGGTCCATTTTCACGAACACATAACGCAAACTCGGCTCAGACACGCACGTAATTTATGAATTAAAAAAACCACAAGCTCTATTTAAATTAACAGAATTATAGTCGTCTAGTGAACAATAAGAAGTGACGATATTACCTGAACAGTGATGAAATTTCCTTCAAAATATTTTATCAATAAATATGAAAAAGCAATCATTTTTTCATAGCTTGGTAATGTTTACAAAGGGGAGTAACTTTTGTTTCGAGAGGAGGCGAGTCATGTCTTGCATGGATCACATTGCATACTCTTTAAAAGTACAATTTTCAAAACAAAAACAAAAAGTTATTTTGAAGTTTTGGGCCGCCATTTGATGCGAAAAAGTGTGGATTATTGTAAACATAGCTAAATTTATTACATATGATTAATAATAAAGTTGCACTATATTGCACCACCCTGCAAATTCTGTTTGAGTCCCTATAATGATGTGACCTTGATAACAACTTGGAAATCAATAATGCAATGCTGAAATTGTTTTTAATCATATACAATTGACATGGTAGAACTATTGTGTATTGTATTAATCTTCATCCATTAGATCCCAAAGACTGTTCACAGTGAAGAATTCCGACACTTGATTTCTGTCAAATGAAAACGGACGAACGCTCTTTCCATTGCACATATCTGAATATCTGCTAAGGAAAAGGTTCCAATGAAAAACATTGCAATGCTTTATACCAATTACAGGTTTAAATATAGACAATTAATTTGTTTTGTTTTTCTCTCGCAAAGTCAATTCTAAGTGCATTAAATAAGCATATATTACTGGTATAGTAATTTTATAGGCAAGTATACATATTTTTATTTAGTACACTACCAGGTGTTATTAACTGTTCTGAATAATCTAACTAGTTGAATATCACTTTCACTCATCAGAAACCAAAACCATTCATTCGTTTCATAAAAATGGTATGACACGGAAGACATGTGATTAATTTTAAAAAATCTTTTTCAATCCAAACAAGTCACAATGCATGTGCATCTGTTCAGTGAAATATTTAAGTGATCCATCAACTCATGAGAACTGTAGACTTGTGGCATTAATTCATGAGAACTGTAGACTTGTGGCATTAACTTGAGGAAGGTGTGTACTGTACATTTACATTATCAAGGTGTACTTGCAAAAGTTCTCTAACATTGTTAACCTGGTTTATGTCATAAGTATTCAACAATAGATGTTCCTATCAAAATATACCCCTAGATCAATTAAGCAAGTCTAGATTTCTGGATGGTAAATAATTTCAGCAGCTTTCATGTAAATATGAGATACTTACGATAAAACACACTCGAATAATCCCGCAATTCCCCCAGATATAGCAATCTATTCTAAGTATAAGTTTTGACTTGCAAGATTTCGTATTATGGTGCAATCGCCCAAACGCAACTTGCACTGTTAGTAGTAAGCCCTGTTAAGCCAGTACAGGTCACAACAGTGTACCACGTGATGCCCCGTCACGCGTTGTACGGGTGTAAAGGATCATCCTCTTTCGAGCCAACTGTATATCTCTCGTTCCGATTCCATACAGCCTGTGGGGATGGTGGGTGGGTGTTTTATCGTATCTCATAGAAATAGAAAATAAGGAGAAATAATCTTCTCCATTCTATTTCGATACTTACTTTGACTCTCCTATGGAGGAGGGAGGCCGGAGAGACAACGAGTGTAGATTCTTAAACCCCTTGCAACTACTATAAAGACTAAAGAGAAGAAGCAATTCGTACTCAACATGTTATGATAGTTCGATGCTTTATCCCCCTGGAAGTGTGGGTCTTCCTTGCAGTCTTTCACCTAATGGGACTGGGGAGTAACCCCAGTTGGCTTAGGTGGGTACAACGGTCAAGGCCCCCTATTAACTTATTTGGTGTATGGCCGTTGCCCTGGTCATGTCGTTAACAATTCTCAGTGGAGGACTTGCAGGGCTGCCACTACTGGCAGCCTGGCAAGGCCCTCCACATTCGAGTAAGTATCGAAATAGAAATGATACCAATCAATATAATTTATATTTAAATGACTAGTATTTGCTTTCACCCTCCGAGACTATGGATAATCAATACAGCAATTTTTGAAGCACAAATCATACAGCAAGTGAAACATTTCCACAACTTACGTTCACATGTGCATGCCATCAAAACAAGGATACATCCGGAAATTTCATTCGGTGGACAATCATAACGCCATCGAATATTAGTGACATGACTGTATAGATTGACTTCATATCTGAAATAGAAAATGATATAAAGTGATGACATATATTGTAATATTATTACTCGTAAATGAAAAATGTCTCCCCTTTATTGTCCTTGCCATACTATTTCACGCCATGTCATTTCACCGGGAGATTTAGGGTGGGGGCTTAAATCTGGCTTCCACCCTCTAAAATTGAAATAAATAAAACCACAGGAATTATCATGGCTCTGTAATCATGTCATATTTGCAAAAATATTTTTAATGTGGTCTTACAAATAAGACAGTCTCGAGTGAATTGTCAAAGAATTGTCTGCTATAGCCTCAGCTAAGTTTAAATCTCGCAATGACTGTTAGTCTGCAGTAGCTTTGCTTACCAAATATGTTCGTTAATATCCATAGTAGCGTTGTATGGGTATATAAATTATGTGTTAATATGTCAACAATTATTATGAACAAGAAGCAGAATAGAGATCGTCTACTGTATCTTCTACTGTACAAGGTGTGAGAATCAGTTGTATATTAAGAAGTTGGAATGGAGATCAGCATCTGTCATGATGTAAGGTTGGTCTGAATAGAGCTCCTTGGATATACATGTTGCGATGTAAACAAAAAAACCATCATCAATAGATCTAATATATTCATTGTGTGTCACCATCGCTGGACTGAATATTATCATTGGAAACCCCCCCCTACTACAAACAATGGACTACCACAGCTCATTTAACATGCTGTTGTAAACTTGCCTTCCCACAACGTAAAATCTGGATCCACATACAATCACCAATGCAGGAATAGCGTACATTTTCCAGATGGAAATCTATATACATAATATGCTGATACCACAACCTTGAAATATAAACAAGGACATGCATTACAACACTTGGCAAAAAACTTTCCCAGATTTATCAGAAAAGTGCCCCTTGTTATACATGTTAATATATACAAACAAAGTAGTATAAAAGTCCTATTAACGAACTTTGCTTTTGGCAAGGATATCTTTTTTTCATTTCCAATGCGATCTTGTTCCGATTTCAAATGCTGTTGTTCTTCATATTGTTTTCCCAACATGGCTTTCTTCTCTTTGGTTTCTCCCACAATTTTATCAACAAATGTTGCAGTCTCAGCAATTTTTCTCTTCAAAATTTGGACCTCTTCTACTTTTTGTTGAGAGTCGAGATACTTAGTGTCCTGATTTTTCTTTAATTCTTCTTCCTTTAACTCTATCAGACCTGTAACAATTAAGTGTGCCGAGTTCAGAAAATTAAACTACTAATTAAATTACAATAATAAAATACTGTTTGGAAACTAAATATGTTGTACATAGAGGATCTAACATGAGTGGTCATATAATACTGAATTTATTAAACAAGTTGGGAAAACTGATACTATGCGAGGCTCAGTCACAAATATTATATATAGGCAAATGCCTTGGGAACTGGGTTAAAGCACGCTGACAAAATACATTTCCATGTAAATGTGTAAATATTAATAAATGTTTTTGCATATTTAATTGAAGAAATCTTTTATCTTTATATTGGAAAAATTAAGTCCCAAGAATATCTAAAAGAGGTCCCAAAAGACTTTGATATTGCGTATGAATACAATTATAATCTGTTGTGTTATTGCACTAGTGAAAACATTTATATTTATTGCATGGGTTTATTGCACTCCAAAACTCCTATGTAATGTGATAAATTCAGGTATTGCTGCTTTGATTCAAAGAATGCAGGCAAAAATTGTACAGTGATTAACATTGAACTTTTTCCTTTTATGAATATGGATAACCGTTTCTATCACAAATCTTATGTATATCATGTAATATGTATTTTGTTTAAAACATAAAAATTCAGAATTAAATATACTGTGAACATTGTTATCACAATTTTTAAGCAATGGCCAAAAACTAGATTATTCTAGAACATAGTCAGAGTAGGGTATACATGTTTTAACTACGACAGGATATTCTAGTGAGCTGGTACAATATACATGTCAGCCCTCATATCAGTGACAAAATCTAAACTGTCAAAAGTCCCAATAATTGAACCCAGCAAGGAAGTGGTACAAACCCGCTATGGCGTGACGGATGTGCTGGTGTTGTTTTTCCTTCTGCTTCTGGATATCCAGCCATCTTGTCTTGAGGTCCTCGATGCCACGCACGTCCTCGTCGCTCCCCAGACAGATGAGCAGCTCATTAGCCCAACTTACCACCTGGTCAAAACTGGACATCACACAGCCGGCTTGTGGACCTCTACAGACAAAACAACAAAGTTTTACTTACCGGTATATATATATATATAAATATAAATAAAAAAGATTGGGGTTGAGAGTCGCTTTCAAGATTCTTTCACCTATATCACGACTTGCCAGTTTAGGGCAGGAGGAAACCCGCAACATCCGTAGCGCTGAGTGTTGCAGTCAACCTGCGAGCAGCGCCTGGTACTGACAAGACCAAGGATGATAACTGCATTGCCACTCTACAGACAACGCATCCTATCAATATCGCACCAGAAAGGTAACTTTCACATACATTGATGCCGGGCCCCCGGGGCGGGATTTGAACCTGGAACCTTTGGCTCCGAAGTCCAATGTTCTACCACTGCGCTACCACCTGCCCGATCAGCTCATGGTTACAGATTTACACGAGCTGAGATTAAATATAATATAGCTTATGTTTACGCATGATATTATTAAGTGCAAACTGAAATTTGGCATCTAGACTGTCAAAGTTTGTGATTATTCATGATAAATATGATAATATATTTACAACAATGATAAACAACTATTTCAACACTAGACTATCAATAGTCTCAGAGGCTTAAAGTAAATAAGAAAATATATAGCATGTTGATTGGTATTATATAAATAAATAAGAAAGGAGCCCTTGAAATTCTTTAACATCTTGTTTTCCAGTAATCTAGACTTGCTGAACTGCTCTAGTCACTCTAGGGGGGATATTTTGCATAGGAGTATTTGGGTAAGAAAAAGGTGTGACACAGACTATTTCAACACATGTCCAAATACTTATCAGTGGTGGATCTATGCCCATTTACAATCTGTATATATTTTCCTTCATGTTACATGTTAATATTAATGTACTAAGATGCATATTTCAAATATTTTGAATAGCACATATTGATGGCCTGTGCTATTACTAGTTATCTACTAGACTAATGGTTCTAAAGAACAAAACTTTGAAATATAAGTATTATGAAATATGATTTCCTGGTGTCTACAGAACAAAAAAAATACATTTTTCGCACACATTATCTAGTGGGGTTGGGTGGCATGCTCCCGAAAATGTTAAATGTAGGCATAGCAAAGTGTGATTTCCTAGTATATATAGAAATAAAACCCACAATGCTATGTTGTGGTCTAATTTATGTCAACAAATGTTTAATGAATCTCATTTCAACAGTCACAATAATTAATATTTTGCATCAATGTACAGCAATACTCATGATAATACACATTCATCATTGAAAACATCCATCAACATTTACAATGAATATTAGCTGCATACATTAATTTAGTCTGTGTCACACCTTGTTCTCACCCAAATACTCCTATTCAAAATATCCCCCTATAGCAGATAACCAAGTCTAAATTACTAGAGTCTAGTTCAATAATATGAACTAAGGCATAGCCTTGAATGCTCACAAAGACAGTCACGTTATACTATTTATTTTATCCAAAATATCAATATCATATTCTTTCTCTCTCTCTCTCCCTCTCTCTCATAAATGCACTATATTATACATTATTGCATATTCTCAATATTATTCTTTTACATGTATTCGCTAAAAAAAATCTCCTTATGGACTGTACGCTTTTGTCTAGTCTACATTTTTTACCTTTTTTTTTTAAACGCTAGCTATAATTTATATTTAAACTATTTACTTTCACCCTTTGAGACTATGGGTATATTAAAATTTAATATTCAAATTAATAAATTATATTCTACTAGTTTTGAGCAGAATAAATTAGTATATATTGACCACATTACGATATTTACCACAGATTATAGAACATAACATTGTCAAGTAGATACATAGTATACCGTAAATATGGCATTTAAAAACCATGCTAACTACGTGCTTTTGTGCGTGGTGTACATTGGTTGTTATCACATATGTAAATTTCAATCGGAAGAAATAATTAGCAAACAAACTCACAATATATGCGAATATATCGTTTGCGTGCTCTCAAATGCGCCTAAGACTGGAACTGGTTGAGCTATTATAGGTGTAGGGTAGTCGTTTAGTGGTTTGCTTAGAAAAGAGGGGTCAAATGTACAGCTTGCAAGTGGAAATATTGAGGTCCTTGTTCAAAACCTGTGTCCATTTCATGCAAAGCTGTAAAATGTCACTTACCGGTGCATATGGCTAACAATGACAAGGCTGCTGTGAAAGCCCTCATCTTCTATGCAACAAACGGGACATAGGTTATTTCCAAAGTACTCCGTGTTTACACTGAACGAGGTCAGTTGTTGATGTAAGTAGGTAGCTTCTGTTATTTGCAGTGATTGACAGATGACCTCGCATGTGCTCGATGGTTTCCGTGCATTTAACGGGACCACAGCCAGCCAATAAAAAACGTTTGATAGCGCATGACGGAAATTGTCGATCTTTTACGATGGATCTCGGTTAGACTGGGCTCTACCTATTAACATTTACGTGTTAGGTTTTAACGCATGACAAAACCAGTTTTTGATAGTGTGGTCGTCATTTACTGTCCATGTTTTCGTTCTAATATCTAGTCCTACTTTTATCCTATATCTATTGAAAGTAATAGCTTATTATTTTCAAAACTATCATAGTTTATTAATGCTAAACTTTCTAGTTTTACACAGAAAATTGGTTAGCTTTGTTTGATGGGCTGTAAACTTCCGGTGAAATATAGCAACGACAAACAAATGTTTTGTGTATTGTAGATCTAATCTAAATTTACAATAAATATTGAAATAGTTACGTTCATGCAGTCATCAAAATATACTGTATATGTACAGTTGGTACTTTATTGTATATATGTTCTATAGTACATACTCAAACCCTTGCAAAGAGGATCCTAATCCCTCGTAAATGACAATATTCACTTTTCGATCAGTTCCTGTGATGAAGTATTTAGGTCTAGACAAACAATATGGTGGATGCTAATGGAATAATAAAATATATCAAGAATCAATAGCTTACCCTGAATTAAATATCACCAGTCGTATAGTTAAAAAGCTATACCAACAGAATAATGAATGAAGACAGATTTTCCATGTCTGCTGAAAGATATTTAGGTAATGATTCCAAGATATACTGTATGTGTCGGCTGTTTTCATAGACAAAGTATTTTGTCTCCATAATACTTCTGCTATATCTATATCGATATCAATGAGGCATTAATATGACCTAAGACAAAGCCTTGTTGCTCGTGAAGACTGCTGACATTATACTATTTATTATTGAATATCATATTATTATTACATATTCATTGTCTCACACTCACACACACACACACACACACACACACACACACACACACACACACACACACACACACACTCTCCCTCTCCCTCTCCCTCTCTCTCTTCTCTCTCTCTCTCTCTCTCTCTCTCGTGTGTGTGTGTGTGAAATACATCAAGTGCACAATTCCGGCGCTCTCATGATAGCGAATCAATGTATGTGTTGTCTGTACTGTCGGTGATGTCACAGTGCTATTATCGTTGTTGGCTAGTCAGTACCAACTGCTGCTCACAGGTTTAACACACTGCTACAGGCATTGCAGGTCTGTAAAATTACATGATGTGATATCAGCGAAATAATCTTAAACTAGTCTGTGTCACACCCTGTTCTCACCAAAATACTCCTATTCAAAATATCCCCTAGAACAGTTAAGCAAGTCTAGAT
>JAUTBT010012744.1:0-23499 GCA_032361225.1 Lepetodrilus schrolli
CGGTGCTTGCAGATTTACTGCAAAATTCAGCACTTCGGATGTTGCGGGTTTCCTCCTACCCTAAACTGACAAGCTGTGATATAAGTGAAAGAATCTTGAAAGCGACTATAAACCCGAATTCAAAAAAAAAGAAGAAAAGCGTTATCTACCTGCCATAGGTGAGTGTACCGGACTGGTAATGAGGGTAATTACACAGGGGAATTGAGTGCCTGCTTGTAATGACATACAGTTAGTGTTATTACAGACCACGGTGGCATATTGCTATTGTGACAACACTACTAGATGTCAACAAGACTGTCACACGAGTACCTCATTACCATTGTTGGAATTTGTGTTTGTTAATTTCACAGTTTGTTCATGCTATCTTATACTGTTGAACACAAAAAAATGTTGATTTGCATTGAATTATGATTTAATTCATGTTACTTTCTTTCACTGAGATATATACCAAATTCTGAATCATTTTTGCTTATCGGACACAAAAACTTGGAAACTCAATTATGATTTAATTTTATATGTTTACTATGAAAGGTAAGTAAGTATTACAAATTATCTTAATAGGATTTTCTACCAAACTATGATAGTGTTACCAATTACCATGTATAATTAATAGTATTACCTTCTATATCCATGCTATTTTCATAACTAATAGCTTTTGAAAATTATCACAAATAGGTAACATTATTACCTGCTGTGATTTTTCATTAATATAATTTCCTGCTAACAGCATATTATATCCTTACATTATGGAGCCATCTTGAGGAATATGATTGCTAGCAATGAATGCATTCATCAGTATCAACAATGTGCTGATAGTAACAGCTGCCATTTCTCTTGCATTCTTCAACATGAATGTGTTAACAGTAACATATGAGGGGCAGTTGGTAGCACAGTGGTAGAACACTGGACTTCGGAGCCAGGTTCAAATTCTGCCCTGAGGGCCTGGTATCAATGTTAACTTTCTGACACGATATTGATAGGATGCGCTGTCTGTAGAGTGGCAATGCAGTTACCATCCTTGGTCTTGTCAGTACCAGCCGATGCTCGTAGGTTTACTGCAACAATCACCGCTACGGATGTTGCGGGGTTTCCTCCTTCCCTAAACTGACGTCGTGAAAGAATATTGAAAGCGGCACTGAACCCCAATTTAAAAAATAAAATAAAAAAACACTTTACGAAGACCGAACGGTAACTTTATGTTGGTGAATTATGAAGATATCGATGACAATTATGCTAAATTGAGTGATGAGTGTTCAATTTATTGGACGCCGATCAATTGATGTTCTAACAAATGATAAAGAATTGCTCGAAAATATGCTAAGGAAATTTCCAGGAAATGACTTTTATCATATTGCAACAGTTTCCGCAATCATGATGTATTAGTTGTCAAACAGACGTCATTTCTTGTATTGATTTACGATTGAGATTGTTCCACAGTCCTCTAAATAATTTTTAAAAAGCTATGGTAAAACATAATACAATAAAAATCAAAACGGTAAACGATTGACATTATAATCTACTGCATTGGCTTATCTAATTCTCACAGAATCCTCAACGTTAAACAATACACTAGGGATCCGACGACAACAAATATCCATTAATGCATTACTTCTTGGGAAGGTGGAGACAATGTGTTATAATTATCATTTGGACAGGAATCGGAATGGCATTAAAGGCCGTTGCCATGACCGTCGAACAAGACGAAAGAACAACAAGAACTGCATCTCTGACGTAGTACAATGGCAGCCAATGTATCATACATCGTTTCCTGTCGCCGATGCTTAATGTACTTTGCGTACCGAACAGGAAGGTTATTACCTATAAGCTTACCAGGTCGATGCTTCTGAGCTAACACCAAAGTCAAGGGTGAAAGGATGGACTAGCTTTTGCATAGTGTGTGCGCTTACAAAGCCGTGTCAAACAGTTTCCGGTAATAGCCGGACACAAGTTATATAGATCAATATATATAATCGTGTCCAACTCTTGGCCTTGTATAATTAGCAGCGCGTCTAATGTACAATCTGAATCACGATCATTGACCACTGAGGGAACTCTGTTTGAAGTCCGATGTTGAATCTCTTTGATTTTTACTTTCATTTCGATGATGGTACATTTACTGTATTAATATGAATAAGCATCCATGAACTGTCCAGCTTTGCAAAAAGCAGGGGAAGGAGGTGGGGAAAAAAGAGAGAAATGTTCGAGCGTTAATAGCAGATTGTCGGTCAATCATTTAGAACCTTTCGATCATTCAAAACGTTCGTTCATTCGCATAATTTGCCATGTTCATCGCTGGGGGATGCTTCGTTGAATTTTCGATTTGTGTTGGCGACTTTCCCTTGGAACCAGTTGTATATAGC
The DNA here is from genome assembly GCA_032361225.1 of Lepetodrilus schrolli. Taxonomy (NCBI): domain Eukaryota; kingdom Metazoa; phylum Mollusca; class Gastropoda; order Lepetellida; family Lepetodrilidae; genus Lepetodrilus; species Lepetodrilus schrolli. The sequence goes on from JAUTBT010012744.1 coordinate 2,361, forward strand.
CTTTGGACAAGAAAAATCAATTTGTTGTCGAACAATTGACTTACTCGTGCACCCGATAATAACATACAATATGGATACTTCTTCTCTAGGGTAGATTTGAGAGTACAGACAACGTGCTTGTAAAGTACAAGCAGTTATCAAGCCATCTGAGGAAAACGGTCGTTGCGCAGGCGGGTGTATAGTCCTGGCGACAAAGCAATGAGTTTGGTTCATTTTACAGTAACTGTATAAACAACCCATGGACCTTTGTTTTCCTTTCACTTCGGTCATGCCAGTTCCTAATTGCAATCTATATCGACGTATTTGGCGCTGTTTAGGCGTGTCCGTAGTTTGAATCCATGGCGAGGGTAAACAAAGAAACATGTTAATATGATGAACAGATTTATCATTGAATCAGAGGACACAGGCATATTATTATTATTATTATTATTATTATTATTATTCAGGATTAACAACAGTTATATACAATACAGTACTCAGTCATTATTTTTTTTAAATAAAAGATTATGCAATTTCAATACTAACCACAAAAGAAGTTTTGTTTTAATCATTTCGGTACTTTAGAAAACATTGACCTAAATCATTCTTCTCTCATCAACATTTAAAATAAATTTTAGATGTGTTCAGTACCGAGGTCATAGAATAAATGTATATGTCCTTGGCCGTTGACAGTAGCATCCAACATTAATGTGTTCCGCGTCGTCTTGTCCCTGTCAATACTTTAAAACAAGCATTCGTCCTTTTGCCATATAGGGTAGGCATAGTTAGCGTCAGAATTACCCGATTATCAATGCTTTCTTATTAGACGCAAATATACTAAAGGCATGCAATCACAAATTAAGTTGTCGTTTTGGACCGAATTGGAGTTTAAAATGCAAAGTACATGCACTTAGCATACATATAATCGCGTTTGTACCTAAAATATGCTTACACCGCTGTAGGATAGGTAAAATTATATTGCAGTGTACATTTCCGGTAAAACCCGAATAATCAGTTGGTAATGTACTGTAATATCTCAATTGTCTATAGTCTAATCGACTAAGGGGAATAACTATAATCATTGAACACTACTGGCACCAATAAAGCTACTAGCTATAAATATTAATAAAATATGAAAATATTGAAAACTAGTGGGATATGCGGAAAATGTAGCTGGTTACCCAATATACTTGTGTAGATACATCAAATATACATATTTTCATGTAGAAATACGTTTGACCATGAAATATGTAAACAGGTATGCTTTAAATCAGGCTATATAAGAAAGGCGACCAATATGTCCTGCTCAGTCCATTTTCTTATAATCGATTAATCTTGCTGGACATGAGACGTGATGGGTAGAATATAATATACTGTAATAAATATGTAGAGGTCATTAATACATTGGCTTTCTCGAGTCAAAGACGATAGATTGCTGTTGTTATTCAGGTGATAAGCTGATGGAAATCATCATCGACTTTCCTCTTGAATACGTTCTCGGAATGTATCGGAGTTGGTTTTGTTTTCAAATAATGTAAAACGTCGACCGTGCAATTGATATTGAATTGAACATGTATATATCATAATATATTCTATTCATATTATAAAGGTAGGATGTTAATTAATTACAAGATTGAAATAATTTGAATTAAAAATACATATATTATCAGGTGGGGTATTGAGATTGAAATGAATTGAATAGCTGCATTATCAGATTGTAGTCCCAATTTAATCGAGCAGGTCCATTATAAAATATGTTATTCCCAGTATGGAATATATCTTTTGGAAGGCAGACTAATCATGTATTTTTGGAGTCCATAAAAAATAGTGTTGGTGTCACTTTGATCACGAATTATAAATAAATTATGTACTATGAATTCGGGCAAACTCATGCGAGTACACAGATTTGTTAATCAACGTTCTTTATCATATGAACATTAATCAATACCTCAATCATAAATTTGGTTATACGTACACACCACACGTCAAGTACACTATACGAACTATGAACAACAACGATATGTCCACAATACCGTCATTATTCCCTAGTGTATTTTGGAATGTGCAAACTTAATGGAACCCTATTAGGGTATTTTGCTGCCATACCTACGTTTCTGGTAGCACGAATGCAGTGATATGACCTCGTTCGCGTGTTTACCTGCTGGTACCAATTCAAGCATTCGCACCTGTCTTTCAGACATCGGAATAGTTGCTGTGTCTTATCCTCCTCCCGTGACAACGGCTCGCGGGTGGGTTCACATCAACAACTGGTAGTATAAAGTGCATGCGCATGGTTAATAACTGTTTAATGTACTCTGATCTGTGTCATCAATTGGAAGGGGAAAAAAGCTTTAGCATGTCAATGACGTTAGGATCAGTAATTAATTATGTACAATATATAGAAGTACATTATTTATATTGTATCCGAACCCGTCAGCTCGTGTGTTTGTGTCATTGCTAATATTATAATGTGAAAATATGGGAATGACTCTGATTTATTTGGTCTGTGTCATTTGGTACGATGAATAATAAAGATATACTTTCTTTTTTGAATTGGGGTTTAGAGTCGCTTTCAAGATTCGTACACATATCACGGCATGTCAGTTTAGGGTAGGAGGAAACCCTAACATCCGTAGCGCTGAATGTTGCAGTAAACCTGCGAGTACCGGCTGGTACTGACGGACCAAGGTTGATAACTGCATTGCCACGGTACAGACCGCGCATCATATTAATATCGCATCAGAAAGATGCCTTTGGCTCCGAAGTCCAACGTTCTGCAGTTGCTCTACTACCAGCCTCTGTGCCAGTGGTATACTAATATTGCTATTGTACAATGCTATTATATACTGACGTTCTACAATGGCGTCAAATCTTGTCACTGTGCAATGATGTGATGTATGGTCAGTGTACAACTGTGTTATATATTATCACTGTGCAATAGCCTTCTTGTATTAGTTCAAATCTACAATTACACCTGTAATAATGAGTGGTAAGAGCAGAACTATTCAAGAATTTAGCTTGCATAATAAGGCATATTGTTATCAGTTGGTTGCTTTATAACAAATATATACACATCTTCCCATATTAATTAGACCTTTGCAAATTTGAAAATCGAACCATTCCCTACAGCGACATAACCTCCAGCGAGCGACCTTCCTTTAAATTTCCCCTTTGATTCCACGTCCAGTATGTCCCATCAGAGTTTGTTGTAACAGTTGCAGGTTAATATTTAATCGGTACGTATTTGGAGTGGAATCACTAATCACATGTCGTGTTGGTTACATGGTCTAGTGCATGATTACGAGCAGTGATATTAGGTGTTGGGAAGTTCTGTTGGCGTGACAAAAACATGCTGGGCTACCGCTCTACCAGGAATCGCAGGCTGAGCATTCCAATGTAGATATACGTCCGGGCCAGGACACCTACCGTGGATACTAAAAATTAAACCAGGACCCCCGAGGTGAAAGTGTCCTGTCAGTATACTGTCTGATCCTGGTAGGATGCGTCAGCAGGACACCTAACTGTTGATGTTGTACGTAGAATCGTGTTGCCTCATCAGAAGGTTGAACTCTGTTGACGTGATGCCAGTCTGTTGCAATCATGGCCAGTCTTCTGACATGCGTTTCACGAAAGGGTCGGATTGTAGCCCCATCCGGGTACCCAGGGTTTACATTGCACGGAAGCTGTAGTCCTGGCACTATAGGCGTACGCCATGTTTTTACTATTGCAGAAAATGTCCCCCCGAATGACATAAACTCGATTTGCGTTTGCACTACCGGTGCGACCCTTATATGATTCCAAGTACTATGTATACAGTACCTCCTGGTTTGCGGCAGTGAAAGCATATATAGTTTATGTATTAGTATGTACACAACGCAGTTACATCCCATAGATCATGTGCACCAGTCATTATCTCATGGCCATAAGTATCAAGTTTAATTTCGTCCTTTTGTAAAAATCATTATGATCATTGATTGCATGTATCCCTCCGCGTATGGCATGCGCTACGGATCTAGTTCCACCTTGAACGTGTTATATCAATGAAATAAGCCGCATAGCACTGTTGTCAGATCTTAATGTTTATATACCAAGTGATGGTGTTCTCATTTACCGCCGTAGCGTTTAAGCGGTCAATGGGTGTCTAGTGAAAATGTATGTTTGTGTATTGAATTTTAGCTATTGTTTGGTTGTTGATATTATTTTATTTTGTTATTGCAAATAACATATAGGTGCAGACACATATTTCAGGCAACGGAAGTACATATTTATTATTATTAAATTATGTTATTATTATTATTATTATTATTAATTATATAACGACCCATGATTGATCCACCTATGGTGCATGACAAAATAAACATTATATTACATTGTATTTTTTACCGACAAGAAATAGTGTAAAATTTATATTTTGATAATTATTAGAACTAAATAATTATGTGATAAGATTGTGTAAAATATTTTGTTTTAGCATACAGTGTAGCCTATAGTACCCATTCACTTTACTGTGACTTCAATAACAGTACTTATTACAACTTGCACAAGGCAATCACAAGACTTCAAAGCACGGATCTAACTGTCATGCTTATCATAAAGATAGTGTTCGGAATAACACAGCCCTGCTTTAAATCATTCCGTCTTTCACGTTATTGTGTTTGTTTTCTTGGCATTAAGATCAATGGTGTCTCCTCGTATTACCTCATGTGCAGGAAATACTTAGTATTCTTCTAAATATCGACATCTATGTCATTGTGTCTGGTCGTTCTTGTCACTATTGTGCAAAACCCATGGGACAATTGCTATGTTGAAGTGTTTTTCTCGCTGTCCAATTCTCCCATGGTCTGGCAAGGATTAATTCTGAGATATACAGGCTTTCCCTTGATCCATTCGTGACTTCCGTACATGAAGATCGGCCCTGCGGCTGTCTAGCTACACGTACACACAACTTCACTTCGACCATAGCAACGCTAGATAGCATTACGACAGCTTCTTTTCACATTCACAGTTTCTTGAAATTGGTGATAAATATACAATGGATACAATTGTGTGGACCACCCTGTAAATAGTACGGACCACTCCATTCTCGAAACCCCAAATATGCATAATGGTTTTTTGTTTCGAGGATGAGGACACCCTTTCATATCGTATTCACTACGAACGCTCGCATCCACTGATACCATTGCCACTCTTGGGGATGGGAACACGCTTTCATATCGTATTCACTAAGAGCGCCCGTATCCTCTGATAGTATTGTCACTCTAGCATCTATTTATCTCGCTGAGCATTACGAGAGTACTATGGTCTCTTAGTAGGTACGACAGCTTTAGTAAATGGTGCCCAGGACATCCACAGAACGATAGTAATAGTTTTAAGCTGCTATACATGTGTAATAAGTTAACACTCCCTTGCACTACGATTGTTCGTTGGAGCGGTGCCCCGTTCTATGCACCGCGATGTTCAGCTGTAGTAAGAGCTATATTTTCGAGTCTGAATATGATGCTACTATCACTATTTTATTTAATAGCTCCACCCCCGCGTATCATGATCAGCATCTCCATGTCAAAGAACTTCCGGCCTAGGACCATGTCTAAATCATCTACAATTCGCTATAGTCATCGCGTTGTTCGTGCTCTTCGTACTAGCTCGATAACAGAACTGCTAGCAACATTGCAGTTACCACCTTAGGGTGGAAATTTCAAAACCCCTCGAGATGTTTAAGACACTGTATATAACTTTTTTTTGTGTACAATTCTCATTGTGTATATGTGTTGATCCATTGTATAAATATATATGTCGCTTAAAATGCCAGGATTGGTGTCTACAGTTTGTCGAATACAGCAAATCTGCGTCGCCGGTTGTTTACAGAAACAGGTTTCACAGAAGCGTATGCAGACGATTGGAGTCTGTATATAGCTAATCCTATAATTGTGTTGTATCTTAGCTACAAATGTACGTGTACTGTGATGAACTCGTTCATAGTGTTCAAGTAAAGCACAATTCAGATCACACGTAAGGTACTTCATTGAGAATCTGCTTCGTCAATTATCTTTGTTACATTTTGTTCGTTGCCAGGATAATATCACCGTGATTGGACATCGCTGGATATCAACGCCAAATATTCCCAACGCTATGACTATGACTGTTCAGTGTTTCATGCAACAAGAAACAGTTCCAAATCTGTTTTTATAATACCCCAGATACTACGTTACATACAAGAGATATAAATTATTTTAACCGTACTAATTACAATCTGTTTTAATTACAAGTGCTATAGGGTTTCGTGTCTCCATATTGTAAGGTATAGAATTTGTATATATACCAGTAGTCACTAATGCATGACTACTGGCGAATAAATCCATTAGGTACAATTAATTCAATCATTGTGTAGAAATTAACGCGTGTACCTCGTGCTTCATAAACATAATTTAGTTGTTTGTTGACGATGGTCAAGTTAAAGTATGCTTCCGAGTACATTATTGTCATGAGGATACATTGCTGAAGTCGTTGCTTATTGTATACAGTATGCCTATAATGTACGTTAACCGGTGTTGACCCTGGCGAAATTAACACATTTTGATACACATGGTCGATCATGTTGCAGGTGTCCATCATGTAATGGCAGGACGTATTCCGATCTAATTTTAGCATGGTTTGGTTCCAATCGGGAATTGTATTCAGGAACCTGACAGTACGTGTTGGTAAAGACGTCTAGATTAGGGTGCAGGTATTGTATACCTATGGAAATGCAAAGTAGAATGAACTATGCACTGTTTGTAGTGTTAGAATTCCTGGGAATTCTCATGATCCATAGGAATTATATTTGTTTTCAGTCTGATTTATAGTTGTCTTATCGCATCGGTTAAACCATTCATTTATATATTGTGTTCTAAATGTATATTAAAAATGTTTTTCCTTTTTTAAATTGTGTTACCATTCTGTACATATTACATTACTTAGGTACATTTCTGGCTAAATTTACATACTTGTATTGTAAATAGCATCTTTAGGCAAGTGCCCATACAAATGAATTATCCATTAAGAAGAATTCCATTCACATTTCAGACAGGTCTTCTCAATAATTTTTATAGTTGTTAGTTTCTGGAGAAAAATAATTTAAGGGGCAGTCTCTTAGATATAAATAATTAACGACTGGGGTTCGATAATAAAACATTATGAACGTTAAATGGCCATGTTCTTAATGATAATGTATAAATAACAATAGTGCTTTATATAAATTAAATTTAAATTCATTAATTTAGTGCAAGCTAAGATTTTGTGGGGAAGCTTTCTCCCATATTTCGGAACTTGGCTTGAGGAATTTGATGCCATTCTTCTTCCAGTGTATCTGCAAAGAGTACCTGGAACCTGTAGTTGCTTGGACAGTCTTCCTTGTTAAAATAATATAAAGCTTAACGTATATGCCCCAAACGTCTACTGGCCCTTAATTAATTTTATTGAGTATATTAAAGAGCCATTCTATTCTTGGCAATGGCTATTTAAATTAATTTTATTGGATTAAGAGATGTTTCAATACGTTTTCGTCAAAGACGTTGGACTCAATTACTTTCGTTTATTTTTATTTGTATATGGTTGGAAAAGAAAAAGTGCCACTTTGACAAGCATGTAGTTACACAACGCTTTTGATATATTCTATTTACGCAACTTGCATGTAGGTATTATTTTTAATAATGTAGTATTTGCTGGGCATTGCACCTGTAATCTAGCATGCTGATCCTCAATCTTACGAAACCTTCGTAGATGACTACCACTTACTATGTATAATATATAGGACCGCTGGCTGCATTGCGTGATGGGGCTCAGAAGGCTTCATTGATTGGAGAAGAGCCATCGTAATTAAAGTCGTCAATATTTTATATCCGGTGATAGAGGGTCATCACAGTTATTGTCTTAGTGAGGCGGACGAAGCTATATCTACATCATTCTGCTTTGTGTAGGCACAAGATGGCACATATATCAATCGCCATTCTATTTATATCGGACGATCAAGTCACCTTTCCATTGAAATGGAGCTCATCTAAGTGTTACTACATTGAATAATTTGGAATATGAGGTCTCTTCTGCATCGTTGTTATATTAGTAAACATGAATGGGTCTGCTGCATAAATTATCAACATCTTGAAGTCTTCTGTTGTTTACAAAGGTGTGTGTAGCACACATCAATTGGGATGTGTTCGGATGACGTGTTACATGTACAGGCATATCTGTACTGTAAGGTCTTGGATATGATGACATCATTCTGGTATATCTGATCTATGTGCTGTCAGGTCACACTATGTTAGGATGATGTATGCTGGTACATGGCTATATAAACTATATAGCAGTTAGTATATTCTGGTATATCTGATCTATGTGCTGTCAGGCCACACTATGTTAGGATGATGTATGCTGGTACATGGCTATATAAACTATATAGCAGTTAATATATTCTGGTATATCTGCTTTATGCACATGAAGTTCTTGGTTAGGATGGCACATTCTGGTATACCTGATATATGTATTGTATTCTGATATACCTGATCTATACATGTATATATCACATAACATAGGAGTTTGAGAGTGCAACAAATCCATGCTATAAATATACATATTTTCAATAGTGGAATAATACAATGGATTTGTATAATTGTATTCATACGTGATATTAAAGTCTCTTTGGACCTCTTTTAGAGCTTCTTCTTGGGACTTAATTTGTCGAATATTAAGTTAAAAGATTTCTTCACTTAAATATGCAAACACATTTATTAATATTTACATATTTACTATGTTGTGTCCGTGTGCTTTAACACAGTTCCCAAGACATTTGCCTATATATTTAATGTTGTGACTGAAAATCGATATTACAATAGTTTCTACAGTTATGTGATAAATAGAATCTCACATTCGTGTTCATATATTACTCGTTGGCAAAAAAATGATATTATCAATTTTGTCAATTCGTTTCATAAATTCAGTATTATATGATCACTCATATGAGATCCACTATATTATAAGAATGCGGTTGGAATGACGTACTGGAATGTAAGTACACTGTTACAGCTTCTGTGAAAAAAGTAAATGTAAATAACCACGTTGGTATTGATATTGAAACATTCAAGGTCAAGCTTCGTCATCCCTATTTCTCTCTCTCTCTCTCTCTCTCTCTCTCTCTCACTCACACACCTCAATACCACAAACAAAACAACGCCGATCCCTCAATCCGACCCCACAACACACAAATCCCAACATACAACATATCTATTTATGTTCCCGAATATAATCCTCGAGATTAAACTACTTTGCGATGAGATGAATCAGCGGCAAAATCGATCCCCAATATTTCAGTCCGGGTCGGGTCCAGATTAATAATGAAATCAATCGCCATTGATCTGGTATGTATATCTGATAGGAAATGCTTATGTGATATACATTACTAGACACGGTGCCTTCCCAGGAGGGGGTGGGGGTGGGGGGTGGAGGAGGGACACGGGGGTATATTACTTGCGACAGGTGAAGAAGTATTATTGTTTGTAATTTATGTATGCAACGGTCACTATTGACCGAACCCCGGGTGTGTCAATATGCTCGCATAGAATCTCAATGGGTTTTATGAGTTTATAATATACTTATATGGCGTCTCAGGTTACGGTCACGGACATTATGGCAATGATCCTCGAGTCCTCCTTGTCGTGTTTACTAGCTTTGGCTTGTTGTGTTTGAGATTACCAGTAAATATACGTGTCTGACGTCTGTAAGCTCTTGACATGTTGTTAAAATACCATAATGCACTTTTAATATTATCTTTTTAAGAAAAACTGCCGTAGGATATTGTTAAGAACCACTAAATATGTAATTAAGTGTACCCAACAACACTGATAAAACACCATATACCATATACCATATACCGTGTATTCCTTTTTAAACTTCCGTATAAGATAATGTTATGGACCACTATAAATGCATGTTTATGATCATGTGTAACCATCAACATTGATAAAACACCATATTATATTTATGCACTTTCGATATTCTTAATTTAGCTTCCGGAAGGTGCTTTAAGGATCACTAAACATGTTTACAATGTGTACTACTTGTACCTAACAACGTATTGATAAAATATCATATTGCACTGTTGCTATTCGCTTTTTAAAAAACTTCTGCAAGATATTGTTATGAGGACAACTAATTAAGTAACTATGTACAGAGTACTCTGAAACTCTGATAAAACAACGCATTACACTTTTTATATTAGTGGGGGGGTTTGTTTTTTAAAATTCCGTAACATACTACTAAATACTAGTATCTGACAAAGTCTACCAAACAACATAATAATAAAATACCACATGGATATATCAATATCAATCAACACACACACACACACACACACACACACACACACACACACACACACACACACACACACACACACACACACACACACAAACATAATAAAATACTCAAAGCAAAAGTATGTATTTTTGTTTTTACCGTAAGTCTTGAATTATATATTTGTTTTGACCTTGATTTGTCTACATTATTAATTTCAATTAAATTTAAATATACAAATATACACTTTATATTAATATAAAACAAACACAATTTACTTTTCATAATTGTAAATTCATTATATATTTTGTTGTTAGTGGCGCTATTGTTTCGCTGTTCTCTTTGTTTTTAATAAAACATTCTAGCATGTTTTGTCGAATAATTAATACCACTTATTAATACTAGTTTCCTAATTATATATTCATAATTGAAAATATCACCCCCAAGATATTTTTGGTCATAGTAATATGTAGCTTTAAGAGTTCAATGGTATTTGCATGTTGTATTTCCTGTTACTATCGACCATTCCTTCACTGGTCTACGAAGCCATTATTGTTATACTACTGCTAAAGCAAATACTAATGTAGATAGTGTCAATATGCACGTACTTAGTCGTTGGTAAAAGTCATCTCTAGAAAATAGTGCATATTTGATGTTGTTCGGTCAGTTGTGCTGGGCTCAACCAATGAAACACGAGTATCTTCTAACCATTGGCAGACAGGTAATAGATGTTCTGATGCTCTCTGAATTTTCAGATTTATCTCTGTATTATTTTTTTTATCTCTCTAAATCGTAAAGACAGTGTTATAGTTTCAAACAAGGCCACAAACAAATAGTTTACATTTTTATCTTATATTATTTTATTTTAACAAACTTTGTTGGGTTAAAAAAATATAATGTTATATAATGCACTGTTGTATGATTGTAATCAATGACATGTTCTTGACAATGTATTGTTTAACATATTAACGTGGTCAGGTTGTGTTGCTTTCATTGGAATTATTACCGTATATACACCAAACATGTCTCTAATTTAGAAATAATAAACTTGACTGTCAATTCTATTCACCCAAAGTTAGCACCACCAATGATAATGACGAATTGAAAGACACTACCTAAATATATCGTTTCCTATTGTTTGTAATTGTAAACGTATATTGAAGTTAACGTTACGTCACGGCCAATTGGTTTCATTTTTAGATAAATTGTCATTTTTAACGTTATTGAATTTAACTTTCGTCATGGGAATGGGTTCCATTTTTAGATATGGTACTGTAATATCACGTGTCGTAACGCTGAAGTGCTAATGGCATACTACATGTGACTGGTGTCGATCAATTAAATCAGGTTCTGCCCGGAAACGGTGTGGTTCATCTTCTAAAACCGGGGTCCAGTGTCTTCTTACCCTAAGATACCCCACTTATTACAGAGCAGTTCTTACGCTTGGGTCTGGAGGATGGGTGCAGTTACGCATTGGTTAGATGCTTATTGCCTACGTTCTAGACCAACATTCAAGCCATATACTGTACAACGGTTATATTTAGCGGCTCGCAATTTTCACGATTTTGTAAAATTTAAGTAAAAACACATATTCACGATTTGTAGAATTCACGTTGTCTAATTAAAAAAAATGTTTTAACGGTTTTTACTCGAAACGGAAGTGACATCATAATGTTACACATGCCATTTCAATGCATTGCCGACTTTACAGCTACAATTGACCATGATCAGCCGATGATTAAATGACCCTGCAGTTTAGAGTGTTGTTACGTAACTACAATCCAATCAAACTGAACAAGGTAATGTCATCTAATTAACGGCCCAATCGCTCAGTCGGCCTTCAGCCTGAACGTGTTTTGAAAACTATCAACGAGTCTCGACCTGGGCAGGTAGTGGGCCCTCATCCTATAATATGGTAAACTAGTATATTATTCGCGTGTTTCTTAAATTCATGATCAAATACACATAGTTAATTTCGTGAAAATTAGAGACACGCGAATAATAGCCATTTTACAGTATCCAGTGCTCGAGTACCCGTACTTAACCCTAAATTAGAAATTGGTATCCAAGGGTTATGGGAGTCAATGTAAACCCATATTTGAATGCAAATAATACCAAAATAACACGGTAGTACTCGTACTTTTACATTTGAGCAGATGTCATTGATGATCAAAAACAAATTAATTCGATTCGCTTTTCAAAACATGTGTTACACCATACTGTCTCAGATTGAGTAGTATATTAGATCACTTCTTTTCCCAATAGCCATTGGCAAGCCAATATATATATTGCCTCCTCACCTAGATATGATACAACGTCCCCTGCGCTCGTTCTTTCACAGATACATGTATATGTGCTCTATACATCACTATTACCAACACACTTATGAGTAAATCTTTTCAGTCGTGTCAGATGTATGTCATATTTTACAAGCAACCAACCTTCTCCATTTTACTAAGTAACAATGGAGTATATCTATAACATAAACCGTACAGCGAGTTCATAAAAAGTCGTGTCCGTTTCCTTTGGCTTTGGTCTGTAACTGCTAGGCAATAGACCTAATCTCTATCTGGCTACAATACATTTGGAATCTACTAGATATTCATACAAGATTTATATTGCTTTTACCTGATCAAATCCTTTTGATCTTAAGGCGACTGGCGTTCGTTTAAAAACCGGACTGTGAGAGAGTGACGGTGCTGCCTGAACAGTCATTCATATTTAACATTGGGCTAGAAGTAATATCGACTAATTTGCACGAACGGCATTCTGAATTGCTCAGGCATAGAGAAGATGGGTTCTTGTGTACATCAGTTTCCACTAGCAGTTTTCACGCATGCGCACTGCTGATTGTATCCCGTTTCCAGGGCGTTGCTTACAAGGGATGCTGGCTCAGAAATCAGTTTCTTTACTTGAATGAACAGTTGAGTCCCATCGTGAACATTTTATGTCGAAGGGTCTATTGGTGAAAAGTCAAGGGACGTTTACCTCCGCAAATCGTTACTGTGTTATATTTGTGTGACGAACAGTCATGGATACAACGGTAAATAGCTACAGTGAGGTTTACCTGTGTGTTTGTATGTAGACAATAAGGCTGTTATATCGCATTGATTTACACCGGTGTGAGATCATATCGAAACTAACCGTGGGTAAGTGAGAATACGCACTGCTACATTGTCTATACACACGTGTATGACTGTTATCGGTCAAAATACTTTGGAGGGAAAACATGGAATCTGACCGAGAAGTTGCCAATTCGGCGTCTGCATCAACAGACATCGTTCTGCATTCAATCGAAAACAAAGGATTGGAACATGGCATCTGGATAACTTGTTTTCTGAACGGAGACTTACATTTCGGAGGTGGTCGAGTTCTCTACAGCAAGAGCAGGTTCAAATCTGACGAGGCGTTCTACGACGAACTTACGAGGAAACTTCACACCGACCGCAGCGTACGAGGTCTGGGAACGCCCAATAGAGGAACACGTCTTCAGAATCTGGCAGAACTTCAAGCTGACGAGCATTACGTGGCTTTGACTGGAAAGTTCAAGAAGCTCCCGTAAGTTTACGACGACAGTTCCCGTGTACGGCAGTACGTTTATAACAATAGTTCCCGTGCACTGCCGTACGCTGTTACGTTAGCGTGTTGTTTGTTTGTGGAATGATGCCAAGTCTTCTACGTCATGCATACACTCATGTTTATGAATATGTATAGTTGTATGTCAAATATAACCACAAATGTAGTCGACATATGGATCCTGCCATTTAGTTTGGTTTAAAATAAGCCTTGAATGTCCACATGCTCTGCATAGTCTCCTACTAAACTGCATATTAAGGTTTTCGATCTAAGATCATAGAATTAAGTCAACGTTTCGCGAGAAAATCCCTCCCTGCTTTCGGAGGGATTTGACTTATGCCCTAACGGCAGTATTAGTTAATGTTGACGATGTCATAATCTTACATAATATATCCTATGTTCAGGGTCCTGTTCCACAGAACAATCGTAGCGCTACGGGGGTCGTCACTCCGTGTTAACGTATAGTACGGTATACAGCCATTTCCGTGTTAACGTATAGTACGGTATACAGCCATCATAGCGCTACGATAGTTCTGTGGACGTCTAGAACCCAAAATGCCAGTGTTCTTTCCACGTAATATATATTATTGTTATTATGTACTGCAGTTTCCTTATCTTTGTCAAGACCATCTTATAAAAGGACATTAAAAGCCTTGCTCTATTAATGTGAGGTAATTCTGTAGTTGATTGGATCCTAAATGTATATTTCTAGGTATTAAGTAAGAGTTCTTAAGGATTTCAGCATAGTCTTCCCATAGGCGTAATATATGCAATCATTGTGTATGCATGGACACATTCCTAATCATCATTGCCGTTGTGCATGGGAAGTAAACGACGTTGCTACAATACAGAGTTAATTAGCAACGTTAGCTAGAGTCAGATGTACGCAAATAGCAGCAGATTAGACACGCATGTTTTTTAACCTATAATGTGCATGGTAACGCAACCCTGTTGCATTTCATGCTTGGACGACTTAAAAGCGTATGTCGATAAGATATGATAATTACAAATCTTTGAAAAGGAATATGTAATTAGTTTAATGAATTAGAATAGAAACACTAGTGTATGTATAGAGATAAAGCTATAAATAATCTCAATAAACAGTAAACATCTGCACTATCCATCACGACATGATTATAGAAATGATAAATGAGTTTCCGCCTAAAATATTTCCAAATAACACAAGCAAGAATATATGGTAAACAAGGAATATAGGTGTTCAACTATACTGTTGATAATAGCTTGAAATGGTTCTTGAATGTATACCATGGAACATTTATCGAGAAGCTACTTAACCTACGACGACTCCAATATGCATACGGACTATCCTCCACTAAGACAATTTAAGTCTTCAATAAATGGGAAATTACATTATTAATAAGGAACCCAGTTGGGGGTGCTCTGCGTCTCGTTTAATGTCTACAGGGCAAGATTTACAATCTGTTGTTGTCCACGGAGCGTATTCAGTTATTTCTACCCACTTGACAACGCAACGGGTCTGTACGTTATCTGAGACTTCATCGTTCGCGAAGGACAAAACCGTCCTCTTTCACGACCACAAGCCTTAGACACGACTAAGTTGCCATGACCCGAATTCGCCGGATTACCTATGATTGCGGTTACAGATTATTGCATACAGACAGTGAATATACGTACTAGCGTTGCTTGACGTTAGCGTTAATAAGAACAACGTTGATTCTATGTATGGTATAGTGCTATAACGGCGGTTGTTTGAAATTGGATACCAGTGTTCAAAGATTATGTATTGTGAATGCTTTAAGAAGTGTATGGTGTATATGTAGGTCTATGGTATCGGGTTATCATAGTTAAGATATATCAATATGTATTGAAATATGTGTGGCTGTACTTATGCTTATACATTTGTCCATAAATATTACTGTGCTAAAAACCTATATTTCCATATTTCTCCATCTGAAAAATAGAAATATGGTGTCAAATACTATAATCACTGAGCGATAACGTCATCTGTACCAACGTGATTTCCATTACCTTTAATAAAGAAGTTAGATTTGGTGACGTGATCGGAAGAGAATTATATACGTGGCATTTTGGGATGCAATGTGTGTACGTTGTACTGTCAATAATTGTGAAAACTATAAGTACATGTAACAACAGATGGTTACAAAAGTGAATATCATCTATTGTTGCCGCTTTATACAAAAAGGACATTCTAATTAATGTGTTTTTCTGGCTCTTGCCATACATTTTTTTTATCGAACCCAAATAAACATGAAAGCTGGTATTTATTAAAGCAACGCTCTCACGGACGATATCCAGAATCGCATCTCTAAAGGCGACACTAGGGAGAAGTCATTGCTTTCCATAAAATTAAATTCATTGAAGGACTGTAAATTAACCACTTGAACGTTTCTAACTATAAGACTTGTATACTATACATTAATTTAGTTATATACTATAGAATTATATACTATAAGAATTATCTTGCAGCAGTTAATATTGTGTAAATATTAATGGTCCCTCTGAAAATGAAAATAAACATAGTCTTCAAACATAGATTTCTCTTTGTTCTGTGCATAGTAGGAACGTGAAATGTCAACATACTAATATTGAACATATATATATAATTTACAAGTGACAAAATATCCGTGAGAGAGTTGTTATAATATCCATGTATAATAAATACAAACCCCGTAATAAGCAACAATTACACGACTTATCATGAGAAAACAAATAATGTTTTCTTTTCCCAAATTGTCTCGTTCGTGTATAGTTACTATATAACCTCCATTTCACAATGAATAAAGGCGTTGCTATTAACAGCACGACTAGAAACATGTTTCCACGCATCGTGACGCGCAATATACCATGCCTTTGAGCTATACCTGGACTGTTGCATGCGCTTAATTACAATTTGTGTGGCATAGTTAATTATTCAGTCCTATTTTCACCTTCAGATAAATGGGGTGTTAGCAGCTGTTCAGACATTGCCTATGTGCAATTGCTTTAACATTTTGTACCCAAATACTGCGGCGGGAGTAATATTGTTTACGGATTACGAGCTCGGAATATGCAATTTCCCTTGTATAATACGCAGTAATGAGGATTATATTGAATACATCACTAAATACCGTTTGATAATTTACCTTGAAGGCTAGACGAAGCAGGTGCATCAAGGGCAACATTAATTGAAACGAAACTTGAGGTGTTTGAAGTTGGTATTAGTAATTATATGCTCAGACGCTGTGACAATATATACGCATGCTTTTAATCAATACAAATTATGGGGTACTAATTCTTTCCTTTTCGCAAATATTTGCTTAATTTATAGAAGCTGTGGAAAACGTCAATGAACACTGGCAGAAGTATTGATAGTATATTAACTTTCCACATTATATCGAAGTTTTCGGGTTTGCGCGTTATTAATTGGATTAGGTTATGGTTTTCATGTGGTTATGGTCACCTTTCAGCTTTAACCAATGACGTTGATATTTCCATCATTTTCCTTATAGATTCGCACACATGTTTGGTAACCCACTCAAAATCCTAATATCCAGAAATAAGTTTAAATTAAAATGTGTCTCAGATGGTTATGTCAATCGTTAACAAGATTTATTTTACAGAGTAATAGTAACATTTTATTGAAAAAACGTCTTTTTCATTTCCAATTCTAATACCATACCTGATGGCAGAAGACTGTATTCAAATTCTAATAAAGAATACTAATTTAGAAAATGAAAAATATATAAATAAAATACGAAAATATTGAAAACCAGTAGGACATGCGGAAATATTTTTAGCTTGTTGCCCAATATACTTGTATAGACAAATCAAATGTACATACTTTCAGGTCAAAATACATTTGACCATGAAATATGTCAATAAACCTTGATTGCATGAATACCATAATTCTTGAAGATATATATCAGTAAGTGAAATACAACATGGGGATTCATTTTACACCAAAAAAATAAATAAATAAAAAATAAAAGTAAAATAAAAAATCCAAAATTCTAAATCATTGCAATGAAACCAGTCAGCATTCGCCAATATGTTTGCTACTCTATTTATCAGTCAATATCTTCCATACCTACCCAAGAATAGCAAACGTTTGTGTCACGGATCCGTATCGCATCGCCTCGCATGACTATGCGACATGAAAGCGGACTACCGCGATGATATCGCACACGTGTATTTGTTTCCTGGCAATACATCAAGGCTGCCATGCAGTGCGAACAGACCTATCTTGACCAGTGCCTATTTGGTTGACGGTGTCAGCTAACTCATTGCATCAACACAAGCGTCTCATTATTAGATGTGCTAATCAACATAGTGCCTTCACCTTAAAGTTTCTCTAGGGTATATGCCGTATATGTTTTAGAATGTACTTAATACCGAAATTCGTCATAGCATTTCCGAGAATTATATTATTCTAGTGTAATGTGTAGAATATATAGATCTACATACGATGCAGAAATACAAAATTAATTGAGGGTCAATTAACATTATTGTTTCATGTACTCTAGATCTTCAAGAACTTGCAGCCGCATTTGAAGAAAAATAGCTCTAGATTCCTCAAGTAGCGCTCCGAAATTTGGTCGAAAGTTTCCCACAAAATATCTAATGGTCCTTATAATTAATTTTAAAAATAATAATTAGGGTTTAGAGCCGCTTTCAAGATTCTTTCACTTATATCACGGCTTGTCAGTTTATGGCAGAAGGAAACCCCCCTTATAATTCATTTTATTACACTAATAATGCACTGGCTCTTTATTTCGTGAATTGCGAAATGCATATATTGTATCTATTATGTATATGAATATGTGCTTGGATATAAAGCTTACGCTATTATCTTATCAGTATGTAACTATGACTCTGGAGAGTGGAGATGTGTCACAATATTGTCTCTCGTAGTGACGACTCTGGAGAGTGGAGATGTGTCACAATAGTATCTCTCGTAGTGACGACCCTGGCGAGTGTAGATGTGTCACAATATTGTCTCTCGTAGTGACAACCCTGGCGAGTGTAGATGTGTCACAATATTGTCTCTCGTAGTGACAACCCTGGCGAGTGGAGATGTGTCACAATATTGTCTCTCGTATATTAAGCAACCCAAAAGCAAGCTATTATGTTACCATGAATGATTCTTAACTACTTTAGTTTCGTTCCATCTATGTCTATGATTTAACTTTATATCCACAGTAACTGCAATTGGTCATATGGATCTGACCATTGCACCCTTTGAACCTCTCATGATAATTTCCCTAATGAAATTATAATCCTATATGGTAATTTATAATACATATGATTTAGGTATGTGTTTGTTAACTGAGTTTAAGAGTATTATTAAACATTGTTCGCATCTATATTGCTTGAATTAAATAGATATTGGCGATTTTTCAGTAATGTATACAGTATCGGAGGTATGCTAAGCTTTTAAGAAGGTCATTTGGAAAACTCAAGGAATTATCATAATGTTAGAAAGTAAGAAAGCTTGTTAGCATTAAATAACAATTTGGGACTAGATTTTGGTAGCTTTTCGTCTATGCTCAGACATTGGACTTTGGGAATGTCATGTCGCGTAATCTGTCTGGATTCCGTAATGCCTACAAGAGAACGGCTATTCCTTGTACAATGGTATACCGTAGAAGTCATGCACAATCGCACTTTTAACCGTGCAATTGTACTGTAGTAGAGAAGATAGAATATGCAGATTATGTAAACTTACCGTATGTGACGAAATCCATTTTTATTAGTCTGTCCATCACTAAATACTATTCGAATACATTTCTATGAAAATACTTTTGCTTAAATCCAAATGTCTATAAATTCAAATACCGAATGCAATGTACCTTTACCCCTCTGTTAATTAAGATAGCAAAATATATTAAGGAAAGTTACTGTAAGCTGTAATTATTAAACTATTATGTAATGTTGTATGTTCTCTTTATCAAGAATCTTGATTTTTGATAATAAAACTTCTATCTGTCACAGTTATACTTATACACGGCTATGACTATAACTAATATATATATAAATAGATAAGCAAAACATTCTATTATTTGGTAAACGTTTTGCAAACCTACAGTTACAGTTTTGTGTTTTTAAATAAAAATTTTAATAAGCTCTTGAGTATAAATGCATGACAATAGTTCCAAGCTGTGTAGTAAGTTGAAAGTATTCTATAATTTGCGACGTATACTGAGCATGAGAAGATTAATGTATATATGTTACAGTCAATGTCTAAAATCAGGCATTGTGTCAAATGTATTAAATTTTCAGTGAATTTCAATTCATTCAAGCAATGTTTAACAAGCCTGAAATGACAAAAATGACTGCCTTTATTTGACAGATTGACTGGCGTGAGTTTGATGAAAACAATTGAAGATAATGCGTACGATTTTGTAGATATTCACATAGGATTGCATATATTTTTATATGTATTAACACATAATTGTGTGAATACCTATAAAAATGTACACATTATCTTCATTTTCTTTCAACACAATCACGCCAGCCAATCTGTTAAGTAAGGGGAGTCATTTTATCATTTCAGGCATTTTAAAAATTGACTGACTGGAAAAAAGTCACTGAAACATTCAAACATTTTACACATTGCCTGATTTTAGAGATTGACTGTAACATATACATATCTAACAGCTCGACATCTGTTCAGTATATGTCCATTATTATATTAATTTATGTTATCATAGATAATATTTTCACATTCAACTTGTGTGTACCATTTGCAATACCATGTATACTCCTGCTAAACAAATGGTTGTCAGCTCTAAACGCTTTGTTAATACTTGTCATGTTTGACTGGAAAAGGGCATACGACTGTGTTCTTTAGATCATTTCCTTTTCGTAAATGCAGTGTGCTTCTCACATTGCGAACCATGCTATCGGTGGATACTAATTTTGTATTAGTAATGATTGATTGCTGGTTTTTGCAATAGTGTCTAAACTGGTAAGAGTTGATATTTTGAAAATGCCCATTACCCATATACAAGAAGTGCCCAAAACATAACAACTTAGTTATAAACGGATACTCAACATTCAACTACCTCTTTCACACCACCTGGTACCTAGTATGTCTGGAGCTCGAGTGGCATTAAACAGTGAATTAAAGAGTGACAATCATCATTAGCAAGGGTATATTTGTATATGTATATTGTGTCTCTTACCTCTAGTTGGTTTCGTAGTGTTAAAAATAATGGATTCTTTATTCCTCCAATGTGTTCGTCTAACCTTATGACGCCTGTGTTGTGGTATGCTTTGG
>JAUTBT010012755.1:0-23497 GCA_032361225.1 Lepetodrilus schrolli
TACTGTAAATCAGGAAATTAATGCGTCACTAATTTAATGCGACCTCAAGCTTTTAGACATAAATGCGACAACAATTATCGACCATGTTTTTCCCCGGACCTACCTTTCATTATTTTACATAATGCGTAGGAATTAAATGTGGCCATACACCTATCGCATTTTTCGCATTAAAATCATGCTCGCATTAATTTCCTGATTTACAGTAAATTAATCGAACTGTAATGTCCAAGGTATCCTTTCACGAAGCTCTCTTAATTAGACCATAACGCTCTCTTTGCCGATAGCTATTACACTACAAAGAGAGCGCTATGGTCTCGGCGGAAAAGAGAGTTTCGTGAAAGGATACCCTTGGCCCTACTGTACGAAGATGTCGTAACTCACCTATAGTAACCGTAATTTCAAACTTGCTAGGGTTGGAGGTTACCTATAAAATAGTTACGTCGTTTCCTAGACTAAAGCCTTGTTATCTTGCTTTTCCATACGTATTTAAATATGCACTATTATAATTATATTGACAAATGGTCAAATCTTCTATAATAAATATGGACAATATCGGCATTTGCTTTTTATAAATTACTGTATTATTCAATTTAATATTATAGATACAAGTTACAAGTGTGTAACACTGTTGTTGAAAAAAAAAGAGGGGGGGGGGTGTGGGGGGAATAGGTTTTCGGAAATTTATTCAACTGCATACTATGGTGGTTTTACATTCGTGTTTCCCCGTGTTGAAAGCCGTGGAAGATACGGGTAAGTGTCTATTTGTTTTAAACCCCGTGGTATTTGGAGGTATAATGGTGTGAGGGACTGTGGGTATAATGAATCTATTGGTAATCTATTGGCTTTATGCATTTAAAAGCATTTTTGGTTTCATTTATGTAAAATTTCAATTATATTTTCAGTTACATTCAATTATAGGTCTACTGGTATCTATTTATAGATTATGTTCAGTTTAAACTGCTTAAATAATGTGTTGTATGTACCTATCACATTTAAATTTTCATAGGCATTCAACTACAGATTGCGATGAGTCGTGTAGTAATGTTCATGTGTATGGTAAAATGTATAATTGCTAATCTGTGAAAATAAGTAGTTTATTCAATGTGCATTAATCTTTTACATCAATACGTTAATGTTAACTTAAATTATGACCTGAAGTTCATACGTGCGAAATTGTAATGGACATATATGCTCCTGGCACCATGCCATAGAATATAATTGTGTGAATGTCAAGACAATAATGGCTTCAACGTAGTAATGTGTGCACTTCATACGGAAGCGTTCCTAGTTTCGATATTGAATACCTGCGGATGCAGCGATAAAGTAGATATTTGCTACGCCTGTAGTATAATCCATGGGTCGATTTTTCAGCGAGACAATGTGTATGTTTTTCAGCGCCGGTTCTAGTTATCTGACTAATGGATAGCTGTCTCTATGTTTTTTTCAAAATCCGTTCTACAGCAAATTAAATAATGTTTATGTGTTATGTTCCAAAACCCGTTCTACAGATAATTGACTAGTGTCTATGTGTCACGTTTAAAAATTCGTTCTACAGCTAATTGACTAATGTCTGTGTGATGTTCCAAAACCCGTTCTACAGCTATCTGACTATTGTCTATGTGCGACTTTCAAAAGCCCGTTCTACAGCTAATTAATACTAACTTTCTCTTTTCCAGCACCAGTTCTACAGCTATCTGGACGAACCGGATGTGGAGGATACCGACCAGAAGTACCAGGCTGCCGATAACACCACCGAACTCTTCAGGTTAGGCTAACACTGAGATTGTTTGTCATATCGAACCCACCCCCAAAAAGTTTTTTAAAATATTATTATTTTATAGAAACGACGAGGGTCTGTATGCGAAAAACGCGATTGGCTTATGGTCGCATTTAATTCCTACGCATTATGGAAAATAATGAAAGGTACGTCCGGAAAAAACACATGAATAGAGGCCTCTATCGCATTTAATTGTTGTCGCATTTGTGTCTAAATGCTTGAGGTCGCATTAAATTAGTGACGCATTCATTTCCTGATTTACAGTATTTTTTATATTCCTATTTGTAAATATCGATGTTTACTTTTTAGACTCTCAGATGCGTCTGGACAGTTGACCTTTTCAATGGAGAAGTCAGGGAAGGTCAGCAAAAGTGACCTTGACAATAAGGTGAGTAGATACGAACTTAAGGTGTTTTTTCTTTCTTTTTCTGACAATCTCAGATATTGGGTCGATCTATATTTTTAGGAAACAGACATTACTGTGCATGCTTGTCTCCTGTTTCAAGAATGTGTCTCATCTTTCCATGTCCTCAAAACGAAGTTCTAGATTCTCGTATTCATTGGCAGGTATTAAGCAGACAAATGACGATGTGTTTCAAGGGTTCTAAAGTTTGTGTTATGTTATCTGTGTTTTTAGGACGTGTTTATTCTCGACGTCAAATCCGAGCTGTTTGTGTGGATTGGAAATAAGACCACCCCTACTGAGAAGAGAAATGCCATGACATATGCACACGTAAGTAACACTAAGTAACACTAAGTGATATGAAAGTAACACTAAGTGACACGGAAGTAACAATAAGTAACACTAAGTGACACAAAAGTAACACTAAGTGACACGGAAGTAACACTAAGTGACACGGAAATAACATTAAATGATATAAAAGTAACACTAATGACACGGAAGTAACACTAAGAAATACTAAGTGACAAGGAAGCAACACTAAATGACACTAAGTAACACTAAGTGGCACACGATTAACACTAAGTGACACGAAAATAGTGCTGGGTATCGTATCACGAAGTTCTCTTATCCACTATGAGACCATATCGCCATGTACACTATCCCCAGGTATAAGAGACCGCTCTCGTAGTGATACTCAGGTGTATACTTTGGTTGTACACTCTCCATGGAGTTGAGAAGGAACACTGAGTGTACACTGATCCATTGACCGGGGATATTAATGTGGCGCTTTGAGCATGCCTTGGCACATTATGATTAGCCATTATTATTATTATTATTAATATTATTGTGTACCACGTGGTATACTCCATTAAACTCTGTTATAGTGTACTATGCATATCAGAGTTAGACAGTATATATCGTGTGTTACATACGGAGCTGGTAAAAATGTAATGTAAATGTA
The DNA here is from genome assembly GCA_032361225.1 of Lepetodrilus schrolli. NCBI lineage: Eukaryota > Metazoa > Mollusca > Gastropoda > Lepetellida > Lepetodrilidae > Lepetodrilus > Lepetodrilus schrolli. Next base: position 3,142 of record JAUTBT010012755.1, read on the forward strand.
CACAAATTTAAATAATGACTATTCTATCACCGAAGCTGGCGTCGAGATAATGAAACATTTTGCGTACGATTTCATGCCCAAGTTTATGGGGATTAGTGAGAAAATTAATTGAGTTGTCAGAGCATGAAATTGTACTTTAAAAAGTTTAGAAATCACGGGGCCGGGTCTCACGGAAATTGTCTCTTTAAATCGTCTTATGACTAACGGTATGGATGAGCCAGATGTTATGACTACATAAGATAGTTAGTTAGTTAGTTTTTGTTTGTTATATTTCATTGGGGTTTAGACGCTTTCATGATTATTTCACTTACATTACGGCTTGTCAGTTTAGGGCAGGAGGAAACCCTCAACATCCGTAGCGCTGAATGTTGCAGTAAACCTGCGAGCACCGGGTGCTGACATACCAAGGATGTCTACCTTATTAGAAGTGACGGTAGAAACTACGGTGTATCTTGTAAACGTGCGATTTCCGTATCCCCGACTGCACGTGGACCAAATGGCTTTGAAAAACGATACTTTTATTGGTGTATAAATGCACTTCACGTGACGCTAATAGCGACAGTTCATTGGACAATATTTTACTGTCCATCATGGCCTGGCACCATTTCACGATCTCATGTCCACTAAGTAGAGTCACGTATGGGTGAAATATTCCCACTGCGACGTAAAGCACCAATTCATTCATTCCACTAGGTAGAAACCATCAGATTTACGTATATCATGTATATATCTTCTCGCACACCACTACATCATCAATTCCTATGGTAATCCCTTGCAGTTCTTTGTAAATACGGATAGCCGTTGTACGACACGTAAAGCAAATAAGAGTCGGGATATACCTGCACCCTGGTATACACGTAGAATCATTCTCATTCAGGGATACGCTTCACGGAATGGTCATACTGTAGTCCGGGCGTAAATGCCATGGTTTTACTATAGTAGTATACGTCAGGAAATGATGCAAGTCTAGATTTACGTCGGGACTACCGGTACGGCCCCGTTTTCGCAAAACGCACACATGGGCCCCGTTCCACGTAACGATCTTGGTGCTTTACAATCTTGAGCCCAGACTGGCTAGACATGAATGGGATGCTAAGACTCGAATAACGCTCCAATAGTTCTTGTAATAGGGCCTTAGATTGTGAATGACCGCAGGCTCCGAGATTTCAAAACGTTTTGAGTACGATTTCATACTAGGGCTCAAATTTTAGATGGGGATTTGTGAACAGTACTTTGAGTTTAACATGAAGTCGTACTAAAAAAAAGAGAAGAAAGTGTAGTAATCTTGGTGGCCAGAGACAGACTATGTCGCAGAAAATACTGTAGCTGTAAACTTGAAACTGGAAAACTGAATGTGAGGTTTTCATTGGTTCCCTCAAGCACTATCCGGATGTCATAAAGACAACGGAAGACAGACAACGGAAGACGGAGCATCTATACAATAATATTTCTTTTATTCCCTGTATTCGCAGACATCGTGGGAACTGTACATATGAGGCATGATTCGAGTATGGTGAGATAAACGAGTGACCAGGGACGGGATGAAGGGTGACCATTGTGACATGATAACGATGACGGGATGAGAGTGACAAGTGACCAGATGACGGTGACAAGTGACTGATGACGGGATGATTGACGCGATGAGTGTGACCAAGAGGTGAGATGAGTGACCGGGGACGAAAAGTGAGTGACCAGGGGACGAGATGCAAATGACCAATGGTCAAATGGTCAACCACTCACAGGGTGACCACTCCACTTCGGTGGGTAACACACGCTACAATATATCGTCATAAACGGCTATATTGCGCAATGGACGCATACAAACTGCTTACTTGATCAGTAAAAATATACTTGGATATGAATACTAATTGCAATACCGGTACATTCAGATGTAAAATATGACTTTATTTTTTTTTTACCCAATATTCACATAGAGTACTTTTTCAGCTAAATGACATTCTAACATCTCATGTCTTATAGTGTTTAAGTATGATGGCTAGATTATCAAAACGAATTATCAAGGAATGTAACAAGTTTCAATGCATGAAAACAAGTCTAATTATCATCATTATCATGGTAATTAATTAAAGCCGGAAAGCAGATCATATACAATGCAAATGCGATTCTGGGCGTATGAAGACATTCATATAAAATAACATTAAAGACAGTTTGTTGAAATATTTCAGTCAAACATATTATACAGGAAAGTATATATATTTGATTTGTCTTCACATGTTGGGCAGCAATCTACATTTTCAGCGTCCCACTGGTTTTCAATATTTTCATATTTGTTCATATTTTCATATTTTCATATCATGAAACAACAAATAAAATATGAAAATTGAGGACCAATGGGACACGCGGAAAATGTAGCGGCTGCTCAACATACTTATGTAGACAAATAAAAATGTACATTCTTTCAGGTAAATACTTTTGACCATCAAATATGTCAACAAACCGTGGTTGTATACCTTTAAAATGGCTGAATATTTTGGCAGAGCAAAAATATGTCTCCCCTGTGTATTTGTGCTAGATCCCCCCAAATGACCTTTGACTTTGAATTATTTTGGACCTACAGTAACTATTTTAGAAAAATGGATAATGATGATTATTTACAGGAAGACTTGTAAACTAGATTTTAATAAATAAAACCATTGTGTACATAAGACAATATATATTAGCAAACAAACAAAAACATGAATAAAAATAATCAAATAACATAGCTGCTTTAATACAAAGAAGAATCAATTTTGAACTTCTTTTTTTTTAAATTGGGGTTTAGAGTCGCTTTCAAGATTCTTTCACTTATATCATGACTTGTCAGTTTAGGGCAGGATGAAACCCGCAACATCTGTAGCGCTGAATGTTGCAGTAAACTTCCGAGCACCGGCTGCTAACTGCATTGCCACTCTACAGACATCGCATCCTATCAATATCTGTCAGAAAGGCAACTTTCGCGAACATTGATGCAGGCCCCCTGGGGCGGGATTTGAACCGGGAACTTTTGGCTCCGTAGTCCAACGTTCTACCACTGTGCTACCACCCGCCCCAATTACTTGTATTTTTATGCCAAATTGTGTACTGTATAAATTCCTTCAATGTTGCATGTGGAGATATCCTTTGCCTGCTAACTATGGGTTAAGGTAGAAGGCAGGATAACTGGGCTGTGTAAATTATACAATGAATACTCCCCAGGAAGTTGATAAGGAAGAATGAGAGCACACAGATCCATTGACCAGGGGTAATAATGTAGTGCTTCGAGAAGGCGTCGATGAGGTGGATCTGGTGCACCATAAATATCCATTATTATTTTTAATGTTGTTATTATTGAAATATCACGATGGAACCAAATACATTTTATTATCCTCGGTTGTAAAGAAGTCTAATCAAGAATTGGGTGCTTGTCAAGGTCACTTGGGTGATAATCTTTAAAATATTTCTGACTGTGCATATTTTAAGAAAAGAGTGCTTACATCGTGTTTACTATGGCCATTCAACATATAACGTTTTCCATTCTCTATACAAGGGAGAAAACTTCAGTTATCATCGAAATAGCTCCACTTCGAGGGAAAGTCCTCTTTAACCCTCTCCATGCTGGAGGCAACCAGAGATGCCCCAAAGAGCAGAGTGCCTGTGCCTAATCCAGCAGGAAGAGTGATAAACAAGCAAGGAATGATCTCAAGAAAATCGGCACAAAACTCGATTTGCTTTGAAATTTAACAAACGAGTAATCTCTCAGATTTCAGGACGTGTATGACATCATTCTTAAATCGTTCAACAAAAACAAACACGAGCATTACACATAGAGTTAATAAACGCCAGGGGAAAAAAAACAAAAAACAAAAAAAGAAGCCTCACTTCACATGCCATTTGAGAACAGTATGTACAACGAAAAATCCAAAAAAAATCAGGGATCCGTAACACAACAGGAACGTACAATAACAAGGAATTGGACAGGGTGAATACGTAAGTGAAAGAAAACAACCGATAGCAAGATGTCTTCTCCGATACAAAAGCATGTACATCTGGACGCATACATTGATAAAGTCAAGTAAACAAAGTGAATAGTATCACCAGGATCGTAATAATACATCATTCATGATTCAGGCCAGGCCAATTTGACTACTGTAAAACACTTATATTTCACGCTTACCGCGCAAAGACAATTACTATAGTACTTGTTTCACAGACATTTTTCACTGTGGTCAAAAAAAAATTATAAAAAATCTGAGGAGAAACAAAATAACGAAAATGTGCAAAAGCGCATCATGAAATCTTTTTCTTAACAGAAGATTCAATCCTCAAATATTAAAGCAAAATTGTGAATCGAGTTCTACCCATGAAAAAGTAGAATGATGTATTGTGTAATTACTAAACCTTCAAGGCTGATGCCCTATACATTGATAATGTAGTCAAAATTCTAAATTGAACATATGTTAAAAGTGCAATATCTATTTTTGTTTATAGTAATATTGTTGTTGTGTGTTTGTGTCTAGGCTAAAATACAGACACTAGATATACAAGACATCAACTTGGCCTGGCCTCTCTAGATATGCAATATTTATACATGCAGTAACCATGACAACTTATGACTGTTAAACCATGTTTTGATTTTGGTATTAACCAATGCTTGTAGCATCATTTATCTAGCATTCTCTGATGTAATTCATACACCAGTGTATTATCAGATTGTAACCCTGAACCAAGGGAAGTAATGCAGAATTAACTATCATTAGAGGACCTACATTCAATATTTTTCAGCACAAGTAGCCAGGCATGAACATATAAATTTTGGAGTTTTGCTCAGAATTTGGCATCCAATACAATAACTTCAAAAAGCTCATAAAAAATAATGAAAATTTGAAATTTTATCTCTTGAAACTAAACTGAACAAAACAAATAAAACTTTAATGTGACTATTTTTTCTTGAAATGTTAGTAAAAGTAGCATGTGAAAATATTGGGGTGAAAATATAAAGATCAGATTTCAACATCATTGATACAACATAGTGTTATGAATAGTTTAAATATTGTGATTACGGTTTTCTCTACATAAACTAATTACTAAATTAGAGCAGAGAACACAATCATCTCACAAGATATCATCCTACTTTTAAAGACTTGTGACCATTACATGGCTTTCAAGACCAATGATGCTCGCCAAAAATACTGTAGACATAAACTTAAAAAAATTTATATATAAATAAATAAAATAAAATAACGTCATTTAGGCCATGCAAAGTAAATTATCTGATTTTCAGAGAATACTTTCAAAATTAATTTGATTTTCTTTCATGTGACAATCATGTGGTAATAAACACATCTTACTTCAATTTCCAGAGGATATTAAACTTTCTGGCAAGTCATAACTTTCACACATGTACACAGATACCCAATCATATATAAAAATAGTTTCTATTTACATTCATATTTCCGAGTTAACATGAGGTGTTCAAACATGTGTCCCTCATTCAAATTTCTCAAATCTACATAAAAAAAACATGACATAACAAAATCTGGCATTATAAACATAAAAATATTTTTCTGTTGAGAACCGAAATAATTTACAATGCTTGGCCTGGGTTTATGATTTCAATTCGGCCCGTAAGTAGGTCAAGTATATTTTTAGAATTTCCATCAATTTCCCAGAATTTTCCAAGTTCTGGTGATAGCCAAACGTGACTATTAGGCCTTGGGTTAAATAAACTCCAGACAAAATCTTAATGTGCTGTTTATACGGATCGTGTGCTTAAATTTATGTTTGATTCAGAGATGAATAATGTTGTTCAGCATGGTCCACACATTATCCATCGCTTTAGTATGTAAATAAAACAACAGCCACGCACATGTCACCATGTAGTTTATCACCAGAATTGTTAAACTGGATGTCTAAAATAGAATTTGACCCACTTATGCTCGCTATAGAATATTTCTCTCCATAAATAGTGTCAACAAACATGGCTGAAGATACAACATGGCTGAAGATACGACTCAAGAAACAAAGGTGTTACTGCGCCAACCTTCAAGTACACTGTTAACCGTCAACATGCTAGGGCCAACCACAGATGCCATACCGAATACAAAACATGGATTTTGATTTAATCTGCGAACGGTTATGGTTATTCCAGAATAAGAAAGTTACTGAATCTCGTCAGTGACTAGTAGCATAAAATGAAATAAATATCTTGGAAGGATAAGACTTTCAAGGGGGTTAGGAAGGCTTCTGTTAAAAAATCTGAAAATAACTGGGTCCATGTGCACTACATAATAATGTTATCACATGTACACATGAAGAGCTAGCCAAGCTAACAAGACAGATTAGCCACAGCAGAATTATACAAGATCACAGCAAGAACAATCATTGGGCCCTGTTACAACTATATACAGACAAATAAATCAAGAAAGAAATCCCACCCCAACTAAAGCACTACTTCGAAACATTTCTCCAAAATAGAAATTAAAAAAAGCTTTTTTTTGGGTACGATAGTATATGCTTTGTATTATTTATTTAACCCTCTCTCTACTGGATTAGGCACAGGCACACCTCCTCATGGCATCTCTGGTTGCCTCCAACATGGAGAGGGTTAAAGAAGAAATTCCCATTTCAATTAAATACCATAGTCCATTATAGAAGATCAGTAAATGAGTCATTATTCACCTTTAAGCATCAAAAGATCTAAAATGGCTAGTTTATAAATAGCTTTCAGGGAATCGCTCACAATTAGTCCCGATTAGTCCCAAAAGAACTATTTAAATATATTTATAAACATTTTTAAAATAGCATTCTGACAAAAGGCTTGGCCATTTATGACTTTCAATAACATGACTGATACCTAATAATAAACATTTTATCTTAAATAAATTGCACTCTTTCAAGAAAAAAACCCAGAATGTTACATAATCATGGCAAATGTTCTTCATTCGAGTCCAACATTGGCGTCCGATATGAACGGAGACCTCACCGCACACATAAATAACATTTTGAAATGACACCCTGGATTCAACATTCATAAATGAAACAAAGCTCAACAAATAATTTATGTCTCGTAAAATGATTTAAATATAATGTACACATTTTTTTTTCTCCGTCTGCGAAGCATCAGTACACTTAACAATGTGCTGGAACTGCTTCTGTTGTAGCCTAGTCTGATTGTACATGGTCATACTGTATGGAATAGAAAACAATATGAAAGACGTTCGTCAACCCCCCCCCCCCCTCCCCAACAACACACTGCGCGCCTTTAAAATGCAAGACATCAAAGCCTGTAGACTGCCTGAAGGCAAATCGCAAAACTTTCTGTGCATATACTTTTTTTCCAATATAATTTTTAGTTTAGAGTGATAACGAGTGATTTACTGTTTTATCTTGCAATGGGAATCGTTCACTCATATGCGACGATGAATTTTTAGAATTCAGACAAAAATTTCAATGCGAATCTATCAGATACAACGAAAATGTCAGATTCTATATATAATAAATTTTGAATTATGTGGATGTAATCATGGCGATCATTCACTGAAATAATTTGAAAGCTTTTAAAAGTAGTTTAGGTTTACTGTGGCCTCTGAATAAATATAGTATATGTCTGATTGTATCTCAACTCGGGTAATTATTTCCCAATCTACTTTTGGACAGTCAGAAGGCATTCATGTTTTGCTGTGTATTTCAGCAGTTTCATTTTTCAGACCCCAAGTGACAAGACTGGTTCAGCATTTAGCATCATAACCAGGATGTTATACCTCTATAGCATATCTAGGCTAGGTCATAAGGCCAAGTGTATTATTTCAGATGTTTCTTATCCCATTTGTCCCAAGTCTTGTGCAAAATCCAAAGAAAATGCAGTCTTTTAAAAACAAAACAATTCAATCTACCCAGTTAGATGAATATCATATTAAAACATTCTATTTTTGATATTAACATTGACTTTTAAAACTCACATTTCAAACTCAATAAAAATATATTGCCAAATACTCACTTGTATTAATATTAAAAGCATACAATCACATGATGAAGTTGTTGTTTTGGACTGATTTGAAGTTAAAAATGCAAAGTACATGTACTTAGCATACATATAATCACTTTTTAACCACTAAATATCGCTTCACCGCTGTAGGATAGGTAAAATTCTATTGCAATTTACATTTCCGGTAAAATCCTAATAATCAGTTGGTAATCTACTGTAAAATCTAAATTTTCTATAGTCCAATAGACTAAGGAGGATAACTCTAATCACTTTACACGGTCAAAATAACTTTTCATGACTACTGGTACCAATAAAGCTATGTAACTATACATATTAAAAAATAATAAAATATGAAAACACTGACAACTAGTGAGTGAGTGAGTGAATTTTTGTTTTACGTCACAGCGGGAATCTTTCACCCATACGGGACAACTAGTGCTGGTTACCCAATATACTTGTGTAGACATCAAATGTACATACTTTAATGTAAAAATACATTTGACCATGAAATATGTAAACAAACCCATGATTGTATGCCTTTAAAGTCACGGTCACATAAAATAAAGTCTCCTTTGTAATATCTGTGAACATTGAAAATTGTATTAAAATCTGTATTATCTTAGAGAGAAATGTAATGTTTTAAATCACTGTTATTCAGCAAACTTAACAGATATGTAACCATGACAAATCAAATATGATGAGTGGCCTACAAATAATCAAAATAATGATTTAACAGAAAAATATATCCCGACACGATAAAGAAACAATATCGAAATAACTGAGATTTCTTGATTGATGTGTAATGTTTAGGTTATAAGTATGAGTGAGTGAGTGAGTTATGTCGTAGCGGTAATCTTCCATCTATACAATTACTGGGTAATAAGAGAGTAAAACCTTTATCCATAATTATTCTATATCAACTCCTTTCAGGTAAACATAATCTGCAGGCCAGATACAAAATTATTTACTTTAACCTTCTCCATGCTGCAGGCGACCGGAGATGCCATAAAGAGCATTACCTGTGCCTAATCAAGCAGGGAGAGGGTTAACCCACTCTAGATTGATATACAAATTAGAAATGATACTTTAACCATCTGAGAATATGGCTAGACTATGGCTAGACTGCCTGGCAATGCTAGTCTTGTCACTTGAAGTCAAACTCCAAGGCATTCTCAAGTATGTAGTTAACATAATATTAAGACCAAACTGTCACACTTTGCAACGTGAATTGCCAGTAATATATATATACATACATGCATACCAATATTCATAGTACATTCATGCCCTCTCTTACAAACATATCCATTAAAAATGCAGTTGCCCTAGGAACAGTCATAGGATATTCAGAGTCTGGGTGAAGGTCATATCAAGATATTCAGACACAAGGTGAAGGTCATATCATGATATTCAGACTCAAGGTGAAGATATCGTATCAGGATATTCAGACTCAGGGTGAAGGCCATATGTCAAGATGATGATGAATTAGTGCTTTACGTTGCAGCGGGATTATTTCATCCATATGCGGTGACCATTTGTCAAGAAGCATCTCTGTTAAAAATATGTTCAATCTCGATGTATTACATGTTCAGAAATATTATTTAAAAATCTAAAATTTTTGATTCTCCTATTGATGAATAGCAGAAAATGATTAAGCAAATATATATACGGTAGCTTATGTTAGGTTTAACTTACGAGTAAAATAAAATAAAATAAAATAAAGTGATGGTACCTATGCATACTGCAAATAAACAAGGAACATATAGCCTTCTTGCCCAACAAATTTAAAAATAGTAATTTTTATGAATAAGATTTTTTTTTTGCACAGTTTGGAAATCATTAGAAAAGGACAATTCCGAAAGTCTATCTTAAAATAACGTTTGCTATTAGAAAATATTTAAATGCTTGGACGGTCAGTGTTTTGATCTGAAAGGAATTTGTGAAAACAATGGCATAACAAATGACTAAGCAATATCAGTTTGTCCTACGGTGTATACCTCAGGCAAGAGCAATATATATTATTATTCTTTAATAAATTGGGGTTTAGGGCTGATTTCAAGATTCTTTCACTTACATCATGTCTTGTCATTTTATGGCAGGGGGGAAACTCACAACATTTGTAACGCTGAATGTTGCAGTAAACCTACAGGCACCTAGTACTGACGGACCAAGGATTGCCACTGTACATCCTGTCATGATCTCTGATCTCGTTGAAAAGGTAACTTTTGCGAACGTTGATGCCAGGACGGGATTTGAACCTGGGACCTTTGGCTCCAAAATCCAATGTTAAGTTTGGAGTAAATGACCAGTGTCTAATAGAAAATACTGTAAAACAAGGGAAACATGACCCTTCCCCAGCCATGAATTCCTATGACTGCACCAGGGCTAGACTGGGTCGTCGATTTCACGTCACACAGCAGGTTGTGACCTCATGTGACTTAAATAGTTCGTGCATGATGGTAGTTTGTAATACGCGACTCAGCCTTCAGGTTGTGACACAGCTTGTTCATTCAGGACAGCAGGTCGGGACACAGTCCGTTGTACTGGAGGTCACGACACGAGTCCTGCGATCCCACGTGACTCAGCTGTAGGACAGCAGGTCATGATGACATCACGTGACTCAACACGCGTGGCTTTTCAATCATGACAGCAGGTCGTAACACATCCTGTTTTACAGGAAGTCGCAACACAAATCGGCGAGCCCACATGTCGTGTCACATGGCCCGTGATACTGGACGTCGCGACAGTGGTCAGCAATCCCACACGAGTAAACACACGTGCCTCGGCTATTCGTGCAGACAGCAGGTTGTGACACAACAGGTCGCGATGACCACCAATGTGACTCGACTGCTCGTGCAGGACAGCAGATTGTAATGATCCCCATCACTACATAACTCAGCTGTTCATGCAGGACAGCAGGTCATGACACAACCGGTTGTACTGCAGATTGTCCCCGGACAGTTTCCGGACCTGCACACCGGGGACGTCTCCGTCACACACCTCCAGCTCCATCTGCACGTTGGCGTTCCGGAGATGGAACAGGTTCTGCGACCACTGGTAGTCCAGGTACGGACAGCGTGTGTCCAGCATAGTCTTGATGGCCGACAGGACATCCTCCAAAGTCTTGTGCAGGTCGGGGTTGATGTTGATGAGGACCTTCGGAGATTCCGCGACCATCTCTGCCGGTTCCGCGAAGCAGCAGCCGTTGACCGGAGAGGACGACAGCAGGACGTCATCCTGGCTCCGTGAGTGGGCCATGTGGGCAGGCTTCTGCTGGGGGGAGAGGTTGAGGACAGTGTTAGACTGGAGGTCGGACAGGTCAAAGCTGTGGCCGTGGGGCACCGAGGGGGAAGAGGAGGAGTCAATGAGAGGGGTCTGCGCAGGATGATGCTGTTGCTGCTGCTGCTGCTGCTGTTGCTGCTGAAACATGGGGTCGTGGATGGTGTGGTGCCGTCGGAACCGCGGCTGGAAGTTCCGGTGGAACCTGGAAGTGTTCAGAATGTACTGGGAGTTACACAGGCCCTGACTGGCTGCCACATCGGAATCGTTGGAGGAGGAGGGAGCGGCGGGGTGGTACACGGGTGGCTGAATGTTCGTTAGATTCGTGTTGACAAAGTTATTGAACATGTACATCGGGAACGTAGGAGCACCAGGGTTCTGACGGTGGTCGGGTGACGACTGCAACGGACTGGTCCCAATCGCCGATACGCCCTGACTAACTGAGGCGCCCGACGACATTACGAACTTTGGCACATCGTGGACGTTCTCATCCTCTTCGCTGGTGACGTCGGTCACGTGACCTTGGGTGTCGGTGATGCTGATCTGCGGTTTCCCGGCGTACCGCCGGTGCCATGCCTCCTGGTGGCGGTCCCGGTCCCCGCTAGCTGCGGTCTCCACACACATATCCTCTTCCTCCTCCGTCCTCATGGGCTCCGAGGCATCTCCGGCGTCCTCCCGGATGATGTGGAGGTTCTGGAAGTTGGTGGGCGAGCTGCTCCTTTGGTGGGACTGCTGTGGGTAGTTCTGCAGCATGTGGTGGGCGTAATTTGGTGAGGTCTGCGGCTCAACCTGCTGCTGGCAGGACAATGTCGTGGGCAGCACGGAGCTGAGGGTGGGAGGCGACACTCGAGTGTAGGACGAGGTGGTCGTGGAGGTCTGGATCTGCTGGAGGTGCAGTCGCTGGAGGTGCTGGTACAGGTTGCCTGGCAACACATCGGGCGGCGCCACCTGGGGGAAGCTGGGTGACCCGGGGAGAGGCGGCGAAGGCACGGGCGATCTCTGCGTCGTCTAGAGAACAGAGGAAACAAACACGGTTTAATCACTGATCATCCTGGAGAATAAAGCTAACCTTAATATATCCACCAGAAATAGATCTTTAACATTAGTTGACCCTTACATACTGGTTAGCCACCAGTTATTGCCCCCATTCCGCTATAGCGCTTCCGCGCTCATGATTGATTAAAATAAAGAAAACATATTTTTGGCAAAAACTGGTCGCTATCCAGTAGTGATAACAACTATCTGTGATTCTACTCTTAATCTTTCAATAGCATCTTCACATGAACTTGTAGTAGAACAAAGAGGCATCTTCAGATATGTCATCAAAAATGTGTCATGGACGACACAAAACTGATTCATAGTTTGATGATGGGAAATTTATAAAATTATTATGAACATGAAAGGAAGTTTCCTAATTTCCTTCTCTTTAGAAAAACAAAATTAAATTACTACTATCTTCAAGATAACAATAGCAGCATTTCCTCGCTATAATTGTTATTGTTGGTCCATACGGAGTAGAACACAGGTTTCCTGTCGATTTAGATAACTGTCGCGAAACTGGAATTAATTTAACAAATACCGGATACTGTCACATATGCTACAATAAAAAATTCTCATAAATAATAGAATACACAAGATTATTATTATATTTACACATTTTAAAATTAAAATGATTATTACAAGTCCAGGTCTTATTCCAAAGAGCTTTTCCCACAAAGGGTAACACTATAGAAAATGTCTATGGGTGGCAAAAAGTAGAAAAGCTTCTTCACAAGTTATTATCAGCTTGGAAGCATTCAAAATGAAAGTCGTGTGTGAATACCTGGTATATCACAGGTACTGTGTGCATTATATATCATATAGTATACTGCAGATTCTGTGTATATCCAGTATATCACAGGCTATGTGTGGGATAGTGCAGGTCCTGTGGGTATATTGGATTTACTCAAGTATACAATACCATTATTAAAGGTAAGAGGATAATATAATAGCAGTGGAACATATCTAGCAACTAAGACCTTTAATACACTGTATAGTTCATAAAGGATTTCCGTTTACTAAATTTCATGGGATGAAAAATTAAGACTAATTTCTCCAGTGTTTCATGTCACAATATCCTCATACATTTAATTTTACCTCCAGTCATGTGTCATTACACGCTTATTTTCACTTGCAAATATCATATTAATCTACATCAATAATATATATATATATATATATATATGATCTCATGGACAAATAAGTTATTTGAAATAATGTATTAACAAGACGAGTTAGTTATTCATTTATACAACATTTTTATTCCCCGTATGTCAAAATTAAATCATTTATTGACTGTAAATACGAACTGGTGTCTGTATAGACAAATTCTGTAGAATGTTAGGGGAACCAGTTTACTAGTGTTTACATGCACTACTTGAGTATTAGCAAGCAAGTCTTTCCATTCGATAATGTACAATTCAAGAGCACATGCTGAAAAGGCAAGATAAATGGTTCGTGACTTTTGAATGAATGCACAATTCTGTACTAAGGAATAAACAATATTTTGATTGTTTATTATATAAACATGATAGCATAAAGTGTAAACCGATTTTTAGTAAAGGTGTGTGTCCCACTGGGTGTTTACAGAAATAACTATTAGAATTAGTGTTCTCATTAAATGGTGCCATTAAAAAATATTTAGTAACCATTATTTCCTAAGCTTGTTTCAGTTAGTGATCTTGACATAATTAGGATATAGGACAAGAAACAGAATCCCTGAACTGTTAAAAAGAAGAAATCCACCAATAGAAAGACAGTATTTCTTTGGTGACTTTCATATTGCACTGATGTTTCCATATTGTTCTTTTTTGTGTTGTCCAAAATCATTGGACATTTGCAAGGAAACTAAAATATGACAATTTTGAAAAATAAAAACAATCAAATGGACAAAAATGAAGTCAGTAATTTTCTCGATAGTTACATTATAAGCGAGAAAATTACTTTTAATAAACTAAATTTTTATCCAATGATTAAACCAACAATATGGAATCACTAGTGAAGAAAGCGTGACATGCAAAGGGAGACAACTCTCACTAAGGGCTTGAATGCAGGTGCTGCCAGCCTCACGTGGATCATTGTTTATGAATCTGAGTGAAGACGAAAATACGTCAAAATATATCACACGGCATGCAAATGTACAAACAGCACGATAACAAATAAGTAAATAAACATGCAAAAGGACATTGAATTATTATCAACACTGTGGAAACTGGAGGATGAGGATATGAAGATTAGTTCACAAACTGTGAATATCGTAATGTGATTATGCAGGGTATTCTGGGTGCATACAAAGTTGGTGGGACACGGGGAAATTGGGAAATGGGCGTCGAAAAATATATCGTGCAAAACAAACAGAATATCACTTTAATGACTTTTCAAATGAATCCTTTCTGGGCAAGATGTGATATTTTTTGGAACGTGCAAACCAATTTCATCAATAACATGGTAACTCTTTTGATACAAATCATGTATTATTCAATATATGTCGTGGATATTTACTTTGTAATAACGATTCGATAATCAACAGTGTTGATTACGTCTTTTTGTGTTTCTCGAAGCTGATTGTTTGAAACCAGGACTACTTTCACCCTAGTTCCCGTGCACAAAGGCTTCAACGAATGTATTTCATTAATGCAAAATCATTGTGTGATGTAGTATTTACGTACATTTTTATCACATACCATTCTAAAATATAATTCGTATAAATGCAAAACATATTTTACAATCTAATTTGAAAATAACTTACTGCTATTAGTGCTAAATTCAAGTGGGTTTTCGTGATAAATGCACTTTCACTCGTCTGCTGCGTTCGGTAACCTGTCGTTAGTAAACAAACCTGGCTACCTGCATATGGCCACATTTCCCCCTGTAAAAGCTTAGCGAACGTCGATGGAGACTCAATTGGATGTGTACAGATGGCTACAATCTGTTTGTTGTGATAACTAGCTTAAGTGAAATGTACACTTTTTCAACTGCGAATTTTCTCCGACATATTGTTTCAGCTGGCCTTTGGGCACACGCAACTTTTGAAATTTCTTACTCACTTGAAATTATTTGCAATGATGTACATTTATATGCTTGTGTTATCCATTAAATTATTTGCATTATACAAATTAAGTGGTATCACGTATTATTTTTTAAATGACATATTCAACGGATCTATATTTTACCATCAGAATATACATACAACAGGAAGTGAACAACCATGACCACAGGCAGATGAATATGCAACAGCTGATTTGGGTCGCCCTCTCGATAAAGGTGTCTGTCGGTAGTTTTCAATGGCCTATTACATTAAAATAATTATATTGAATAATTAGAATAACCCACATGATACGAGTGATTATGGAAAATATGTCATATCTTGTGGTTGGGCAAACAATCGTTCGTTACACTGCACGGACAAACACGTGTTGACACTAACCATCAGAAAACTTTGTGAAAACGATACATCCCGTTTATGGCATTCAAGGTGTGCAGTGATCATTTATATAACAAGAGTTGTCTCCCTTTGACGGCTGACTGCAATATTTTCGGAGATTTTTTTTTTTATAGAGTATGTGCATGGATGCTTTTCAAAACACTCAGACGGGTCCTGTGTTCTCTACTTGTTGCCATGGTAAGCACTAAACACATCGATTCATTTATAGCTTGTAGTCCAAATGCTAATCTTTAGTTTGATACCAAAATTTATATGTACTATTGAAATAAAAAACAGACAGTACTACGATGAAAAATTACGAAATGGCTGGTACACAGCCTATGTTGGTGGCGAAATCATGCGGCATCAAAAGAGTTAACAATGTACTGATTTAATATCTTGTGGTTGCACTATTTTATTGACTGCATCATGACCGGTGAATTAATAATGGGTTAAATTTCTTTTTTTATCACAGGGCTGGCATATTGCTATTACAATTCACAGTTATCGTCGGCTTGCATATGGGCGAAATATTTTCGCTGCGACGCAAATCATTAATTCAATCAACCACAAAAACGGTTCAATCTAGAACTACTATGGGTGGACAATATGGGATCTAATCTGAGATTTAAACCAGATAGATTTGATTTTCAGAATAATTTCCATATCAAGACTTAGTTACCACCCCTCGAAAAGAAAAAAAAAGAAAGAAGAGATTTGTCCCCAAGCCGAATGCAAATTTAAATTTTCCCTGCTGGATTAGCCATAGGCATTGCTCAGTTGCCTCCAGCACGGAAAGAGTTAATGGATCTGAATAGGATTGGATTTCATTATTATTTTCAAGCCACGTCAAATCATTGCAGTGTTAGTATGGTAATACTGACACCAATATCACACCTTGCCACACAGGACTGACTTGAGAAGACCCCCCCACTCTATCAACTAACATTACCCATGACACAACATCAACAAATTATTGACAAAATATTGATATGCATAAATAACTAAACAAAACTGTGAGGTAATCAAAGTGGCATTTTCTGGTTGAATCGCTGTGTAAAATACATTATGCACTAGATGATGTCAAAAAGCTACCTTAAGACTAACATTAACAACTAAAAAACTAAAATAATAAAATTAAATTAAAAATACATGTATATAATATAATGGAATGTTTTTGATTTTTTTCAATATTGAATTAAAAAAATTAATATTAATATTAATATTATTGATATTAATAATTTAATATTAATATTAATAAATTAATGCAAACATATAAACAAAAACAAAACAAAACCAAAAATAAATAAATTCATAACTGAATACAAAACTACATATACAAATAAAATGCTAAAAAAATAATACAAACATATTTCAAAAAAGGTTATAAGATAATAAATAAATTACAAAAGAATAATAAATAAAAATCCTGGTAGATTTGCTACCACGACACTGTTGTCAATAAATACTATTGCTAGATTCTGAGAGTTATCTGTGGCTACCCTCCTTACTTGTAGTGACTGCTGATAGCGTGAAATCGTATGCTTCTGTTGGAGCTCAGCTTGCTTTTCCACATCCACCTGGCCTGTCTGTTTCTGTAACATAACAAAACACGCAGGGCTAAGATTTACATCTTGAAGTAATTGTAGAGGTAAACTGAGACCTACCTGTAAGTTGAAGCCTCATCCTAATTCAGTAAACCAGAGTGTATAAGAGGTCACCTAAGGCCATAGTTATTCGACTCCCTGGTTTACGGAATTTTCTGTGATAATTTTGGCACAGGTGGTCGAAAATATAAATAAATATAATTTGATACTTTGGCCAGTTGGTTGAGTCCAATATAAAAGTAATAATAATTGGAGATTATGAATGGTCGGTTGACAGAAAATTGTCAATACATTATATAAATACCAATGTATATAAATTGTTGATATGTGCATGCACAATTACTTTCAAATCACTGCTTGTCAATAGCAGTAATTGTTACTACTAACTAATCACTACATATTTACCAGTAAGCAATCAAATTGGCTTCAAAACCATTGTCTGCCGGTCTTTGTTCGTGCCCAATTATGGTTAACATGACTTGTTCCGTCATCATTTATTATTGAAATTTTCTAAAAACTAGTTCACTGTCGGCGGAATATAATGAAATTGGTACTGACAAGAACAAGGATGATAACTGCATTGCCACTCTACAGACATCGCATCCTATCATTATCGCGGCAGAAAGGTAACTTTCGCGAACATTGATGCCTGGCACCCAGGCGGGATTTGAACCTGGAACCTTAGGCTCCGAAGTCCAATGTTCTACCACTGCGCTACCACCCGCCCCTGTTCTGTTCTCTTCTGTACGCACCTGCAGTTCGTGGCATTCCATCTGGATGGTTTTGAGACTGTTCTGGCTGCTGTGCCTAGAACTGGACTGCTGGGAGCCCACAGTCTGGTTGTACAGCTTCTCCAGGTGTAGCTGCTGATATTTGGGCAGGTTGGCCAGACTGTCGCTGGCCCGCCGCACCGGCGAGTACCGCTCGTTAGGGAGGTGCAGCGAGTTCAGCTCCTTGAAACACTCCCGAGCTGAAATAGTAAATGAGTTATCATGGATTGTTGCAAAATTAAACTCTCGCTCACTAGTCATGAATTGGTGAACTATTTCAGATTTATTTATTTCAAATATAATATTGTGATATGTAATTTTATATATATATTTTTTAATGTGCATGTGTGACTATTATTTTACGTCACTGCGGGAAATTTTCACCCATACTTGACAAATTTTAATGTGGTGATCACTGCCAATTTGATTATACACCTCATATCATGCTTTTTACTTTATGACATGTTTTAAAAGTAGAATAAAATTTACTGAAAGACCAATGTTCTACAATTGTGCTACCCCCTGCATCCTTATTAATATTAACCCATTATAACTGCACCCGCGTATCAATTTCTCGTCAACAGCTGTTATTGACACGCTAAGCAAAATCCCTCGAAAATATTAAATTTCCCGCAACTCACGGCTGGGTCGGTCGGTGGGCGACAGTAGACTCGTCCTCCTGTTTCTGATTGGCTGCAGAGACAGCTTCTTCTGTAGCTCTTCTGGAATCTCATTGATGGGACTGCCCATGGCCAGCGTGTGACGCTTGGACCCACCCCGGCTCCTCAGGTACCTACAGCAGAATTGATGGATGGTAAACAAACCATAGAAATAATTGAAATAATCTTGAAAGTGACTCTAAATTTAAAATAAGTGACTCAAATTTAAAATAAATAAAAATACAAAAGAATACACACACAAAATAATGAATGAATGAATGAATGAATGAATGAAGAAAGAAAGAACAAAATAATAATTTAAAAAAATAAACTGCCCCCAGGAAAGTACCTTTACCTCTGCATGGCATTAGCAGAACCCCCTCCCTCCCAGAGAAATCTGTGCCTGGTCTGATTCCTCTCCCTCTCCGTCCCCACCCCCCAGGGACGTCGTCCTCACCGCTGCACTGCCTCAGCGTCAGGCTCCTGGTCTGACCCCCCATCCTCCGTCTCCTCCACGGTGATGGAGTTCTGCAGTGAAGGCGTGGGCAGCGGGATCCCCGTGGGCGACAGCGTGGACTGGCTGAGGGGAGACAACCCCTCGTGACTTCCCGTCTGGCTGTCCATGTACATCTGGCGCTGGAAATGCTGTGTGTTCAAGTGGATGTTGGCGCCCCCGTCTGAAGCGCGGCGACCGATCAGGGAGAACGCTGCAAGGAAGAGAAAATCAGAACGGTTTTGAGATGATGATGATGATGATGATGATGATGAATTAGTGCTTTATGTTGCAGCGGGAATATTTCACCCATACTACAATGTTATTTATTAAAACAATTACTTATTAAAATGAAGAAACAAGAGTTCTGGGCCTGAGATTACAAAAATTTTGAGTACGATTTCATGTTCAAGCTCAAAGTTTTATACGCCGATTTGGGAACAAAACTGAATTGAGCATGAAATCATACTTTAAAAATAGTGTAAATAAAATTATACTAAAAAAAGGGAGAAGAAAATCAAAGACAAGAAATTCATGACGATTTAAAAATGATAAAATTGTGGTATTTGTGTGTATAATCTAATAAAACTGCAACATTCAATATACACGAAAACAGGCCATAGACCTAGGGCAAGCATCTAGAACAAATTCTTTCAGCCACGCCAGAGATAATGCAACCTTTTTTCGATTACGAGTCCTTGCTCAGCTCAAGGTTGTGTTTATTTTGCTTTCAAGATTCTTTCACTTATATCACGGCTTATCAGTTTAGGTCAGGAGGAAACCTGCAACATCCGTAGCGATGAATGTTGCAGTAAACTTGCGAGCATGTTGGTACTGAGAAGACCAAGGATGGTAACTGCATTGCCACTCTACAGACATCGCATCCTATCAATATCGCGTCAGAAAGGTAACATACGCGAACATTGGTGCCGGGCCCCCGGGGCGGGATTTGAACCTGGAACCTTTGGCTCCAAAGTCCAACGTTCTACCACTGTGCTACTTATATCACGGCTTGTCAGTTTAGGCCAGGAGGAAACCCGCAACATTCATAGTGCTGAATGTTGCAGTAAACCTGCGAGCACCGGCTGGTACTGACAAGACCAAGGATAATAACTGCATTGCCACT